>PTEX01000073.1:790549-876062 GCA_003342815.1 Eudromia elegans | reverse complement strand
GAGAGGAGAGGAGAGGAGAGGAGAGGAGAGGAGAGGAGAGGAGAGGAAGCGCAGTCCTCAAACAAGTCTTTTCTCCTGTCTCTTTAGTCTTTCCCTGCTATACTCACCCTAACAGCATAGAGATGAGGCCGTCTGCTTCTCCGGCTCTTTATTCTGCGCTGTGTTGCAGTCCGGTTCCCACAGGAAGCCTGGCTAATCTAACAGTTGCTTCACACTCACTCCAGGTCAGTAACTGAATCTGTGCAGGAAGATGAGCACATTGCTGTAAAGCCCATTGAGCCTGACTGCATTTCAAGATTGGCTCTACCTAGCACCTTAATTCAAGGAATGTATGTAATCCTTACGATATCCTAGCACTTGTATAAGGCATTAAAGTGTGCACAGTAAAGCACAGTCTTGACAAACAGAGTGGATGCCCCAATATAATGAGTATCTTCCATCTGTAGCATCTGTAACAATGTCTCTGATTTAGGCACTTGTGACAACGAGCTTGACACGCTGTATTTTGGATTAGCTGTCCAAGTGATATCCCTTCTGAGTATTAGGAGACAGAATAATAATAGCTCATCCTTGACAGTGGCAGCAAGCATAAACAGTAGGAGACGTTAATTATCACCCTTTTGGTTTACAGCAGCTAGAAACCACCATTAAAACAAAAAGGAAAAAAACCTCCCAAGTACAGGATTGACTCTTCATTATCAAAGCTTCATTTCTTACCAAAAGTGACCTAAAATGAAATAAAGATGAGATTATGTCAAACTTAGTTTCTTTATGAAGTACAGAGTCAACCTGCAAAAATATATATTTTTAATGTACCGATAGGTTACATTTGAAATTGTGGTCTGTATTATATGGAGAACAAAAGGGATGGTGACCCCAAGATGTCGCAGTAGCAAGTGGGCATAGGTAGAAGGAAAGGTTTATTCACATTGTTTAAGGGTTTTTCTATTAGTACCTCCAAAAAAACTCAAAGCAAACTCAAACAAATTCATAGATGGCATAAAATGACACTTTCACCTCCGTTAAAATACTAAGAAAGAGTTACTAGATTATCTTTTGCTTGACACATGCAGTAGACTGCTCATCTTTTCTTTGTCTTAGCTTCATTTTCTTACTTTCATTACATTAATAAATATGGTATCTATGTTATTTTGAGCATTATTGCAAGGACAGCTTTCATAACTGTAGTGATTTTTGGTATCTAATCAATCCTCAGCAATAGAACGAGTGTTACAACCATGAAAAATACAAAGCTCTTTATCTGTGTCATGCTTTCTAACTTTATTACTATTTCTGGATCTTCTGACAATGATTAGACAATTTTAGACAAGATTTTAGAATAGTTAATAAGAATATCCCTTTAGCTCTGAATTCTCCCTCTGAAAGGCATGGATTAAGGAATCCTCTCTCCAAAGGAGATGTAATTAAAGCTGAGGTTACAAGGATTCACTAGAAACATTTAATAGCAATGGGAACAAATTAAACTTAAATCATATAATGCGACTTTACTGGGGAGATTTTCTAATGCCAAGTCTGCATCTTTAAACAAATCTGCAAGAAATCTGTTTTAACAGTTGCATCTATTTTCAATTTTCCATTTGTAATCCAAAGTTGATCAAAGATACCTGATTTTACAAAACTACATAGCAGTCATTTGGGGAGAGCAAGAAAAATCTTCTATCCCACAGAAGACTTGACAGTGATCCAACTGACCCGCCAGAGTATAAACAAATTGCTGCTATACCGCATCAGCTCTTCCAAAACCGAGTTGTGTGATTTATTGGATTGTATCTTGGTGACCTCATACTCTAGGTTTCCAAGTCTAATGATTCTTCCTCTGCATATTGTGGCCTATTCTTGCCTCTGTGTATCTGACATGTGACACATAAACGAACCAATTCAATTTACTTTTTAATGTAGTGCTCCAGCTCTGCTCTTCAACATACCGAATGTCAAAATTTGGATGAAAGATCTGAAAATTCTTATTGGATTCCAGTATTAAAAAGTTCTGCTGCATGGAAATACATGCCCAGCAAAACACACTGGAGCAGTTCACGACAGGTGCTCAGTTTGGATGTCATCCAGCTGTTCATTTATAACAGAAACAAAAGCTTGTGCACAAGGCCTGTTCTTCTAAACCTGTAATTTGTAATTCTTAAGACAGGCTGTTGAACAGCATAAGATAGCACTGCTGCTGGAAGAAAGGGGCACCCCTCTCCTCCTCTCTCAGCAGTTCATTCCCTCCTCTGTGTCGCTTCCTCCCTTCTGATGACATTGCTATTTCTGCAGCTAAATGCTCAATCAGACCGGAGATCTGGCCTGGCTCTGCAGTAACTTTCAGCCCAGTCTGTGCCCCAATGCAGCATGTTGCGTAGCCACACAAACATGTGTCTACGAAGCAGAGAATGAGCATCTGGGGACTACTGAAAGCCTATTCCGGCCTCAAGAGCTCCTCAAATTACAGACTTGGCTATAGGCCACGTGCAGTGATGGCTACTTAGCGTAGGCAAGTCCTGAAAAGACCCTCATTAAAAATCAAACTGATTTAACTTAGCTAGGTGAAGATATAGTACAAGAGCAGGCTGAGCTCAGTGTTGTAAAATAGAAGATAATTCATGTGTAAGGGGAAATTTTTAATTGTTCAGGATCTTTAGTCAGGGCAGATACCTGGTTATTGCTACGGACGATTCAAACAAAGACCCTTCTTCAGTATGTAACTACAGTTCGCAAACAAAAATTGGTATTAAGATGCCAGAGAGCACATCAGAGAAAAACACCAGAAAATATTACAAACCCCATGTATAAGCAGAAGTTTATCCTCCTGTATAACACAGATTGCAAAGATGATTGCTCATTTACAGACAAAATATGGTACAAAACTGAGGGGCTGGGTACTAACGGAGACACAACAAGGTCATTAGCAATAGAGACAAAAAGTATGAATAGAGACCGAAGACACTGGGATCATTTATTTTATACAGAAGACAGTTAGAAGTGAGCATGATAATAGTATTTGAATGAACAAATGGCACAGAGAAAGGTAGACAAAAAGCTTTGTTGAAACAGCATTGTTCCGTCATTCAACGCAAGACTGAGACGTTCAGTGAAACTGCAAGGTCGCAAATTAAAAACTGATAAAAACAAACACATTTTGACACGATATGTAATTAGAGGATGCGGTGGGCAGGTGGGGGGTTGCGGCGTTTGGGTGTAAAATCATAAATTAAAGGAGTTATCACAATCGATTGCCACCAGTTGCTAGCCCACGGGGACGCTCTCTCCGCCCAGCCTCGTCGCATCCATCTGCTGCCTTGCGGAGGGGCTCTCAATCACACCGGCACCAGAAATGCCACTTGCCGCGTGCTCGCGGTAGGCGCTGCCTGCTCAAAGGGAGCCCAGCGCACTCGCTGTATGTGAGCGGGCTCACACGAACGCCCTGCCCTGTGAAGGGGGATCTCCTTCAAAGCACGGTTCTGCACCGGGGCCTTTGGGGCCCTGCCGGCACTGCGCGTGAGGAGCGAGGCCGAGCGGAGGCACCCGGCCGGGCGCCGAGGATCAACCCTTGCGCGCGGCGGCGCTCAGAACGCACGGAGTCATCCCTACGGATTAGCGTGGGCACGAGCGGTGAGGCTGCGTTTGTCAGAAATGAGAGAATTAAGAGAACTGGAAAAAAAAAAGGTACTTAAAATACTCTGGCAAACAAAGCCGTATTTCAGCGCTATCTGCCTGCTGGCAGGTGACATTACCCCGCTCCGTCACCTGCCAGCAGCACGCGAGCTGCAGCTCAACACCAAGCCAGAAGCAGCCATACTTTTGTGCTTTGGGCTCCTCATTTCCCCCAAACACATAAAAACCAGCCCAAATCCCACTCAGCCTCCTGCAAGGCGCACAGAAGCGGGATCCTGTATGCAGACAACCCGCTTACGCCCAGCCACCGTTGATAAGACCCTAAATAAGGGTGAAAGGACGAAAACAAGTTTCTTTAATTTTATATTTTTTAACGAGGTGATTTCCGTCCTGGCAGACTGCGCTTCCCCACCCACCCCCGGCCCCACCGCTCCCCAGGGCGCCGAGCGGCGGCCGCGGGCCCGGCCATCCCGCCCCGCTCCGCTCCGCTCGGCCCGCCGGGGCGCAGGGAAGGGGCAGGAGGCGCCGGCCGCCGCGGAGGCGCCATGGCGGGGCGGCGCCGCACCCGACCCGACGCCATTTCCCCGCCCGGCGGGTCCCTCCTCCTCGTGCTGCTTCGCCGCCGGCGCGGGCCAGCCTCTCTCCTCCTCCTCCTCCTTCGCCACCCGCGGTGCGCGGGCGGCCGCCATGAGGCGGGGGCGGCCCGCTAATGGCGGTGCTGCCTCCGCTGCGGCCATGGCGCCGGGCACCTTCGTGTCCCACGCGCTGCCATGAGGCGGGGGCGGCCCGCTAATGGCGGTGCTGCCTCCGCTGCGGCCATGGCGCCGGGCACCTTCGTGTCCCACGCGCTGCAGGGAGCCTGGTCCCCATCCGCGCTGCCTGAGGCGGGGAGGGCGGGCGGCACGAGCCTCGTGGTTCTGCGGGGTGGATGTCACGGCTGGGCCGCAGGGAGCGGGCCCCCATGTTGGCGCGCAGCACCTCCTTCCCGGCCATGGTCGCGTGCACGTCTGCTGTCCGTTCCCCACGGACGATGGTGCCTCTTGCAGCCTGCAGCACTCCAGGCTGCGGGCCTGGAGCCGCCGTGGGGGCCAGCAGTGCTGGCCCAGCTCCCGGGGGGTCGTGTGGGTGCTCAGCCTCATCCCTTCTCCCCCCGGCCAGGTCCGTGCGGCTGGGTGCTGGGGCCGGGGGAACGAGGATGCGGCTGCATGGTTTGCCACCCAAGCGGTGTTTGTGCCTGAGGCCTCCGCGCGAGGTTGTCCTGCGGCCCGTGCGTGGCGGGAAGGGAGAGCCACGCGGCACGGGTCGGCTGCGACATGAGCACGAGGGCTGGGCTCGTCCGTAAAGGAGTGAAATTGCAGCAGCTGCCTAGATGTTGCGTGTTCTGCCTTGAAGGAAGGCAGAGACCCCAAAGCAGCGCTGGGAGCTACTGCTTTGGGGCGCTTCTGGTGCACTTCAAGTTCCTTCCGCAGTCTCAGCTCTGCCCGCTTCCCGTAAACTATTCTGCTCGTTAGTCAGCGGCTCTGTCAGGCCACGAGTTCTGCCCCTCCTTCCATCTTGTACAAAAACTGTTGAGGGCAGAGGCTCCTTTTCTAACCTTTCATCAACTTAGCTTTATTTTGGAACCGTGTGCTGTCGGCTGCCTTACTTCCCTTGTTATCTCTCTTTCTTAGACTGTTTTTCACTCATCTTTAATCATCATTTTTCCTCCTGCTGTATTATTTTATATTTGGCGGCTAGCCTTAGGAAGAAGCAGAGTTATGTCAGTTTAGTTACAGTCAGAGTTTTGCCTGCTTGTGATATAATTTTAGATATTTTCTAACTTGTTGTCTGTCTCCCTTCCAAGAGCTCAGTTCTTGGGAAGGATGTGGCAGGCTTGTGGTAATTTATATGTACGGTATGCAACAGGGACCCCGACTCATAACTCTGTAAGCGTCTTTGGTTTTAATAGGGCTTAAGTACCCGAGAGCAGTCCTCATCATTAGAATAGTCACAGTCGGATTATTTTTCTGCAGTCTGATAGCCGTTTGTGAACACTCTGTCAGAAAGCAAGTGGAAAACAGGACGAGCGTTGAACAAAGATTTTGATACAGAACACAGGAGGCTAGGGCCGATTTCAAGAGTTCACCAAATCATTTTTGAGTGGCAAGGTCAAAAACCTAGGAAATGAACCTGCAGAAATCTAAATTGGCAAAGACCTTTAGAATGAATTTATTTATTTATTTATTTATTTATTCATTCATTTATTTAACAGAGGTCTGGAGAGTTGTCTTCAATGAACAAGCCTTTGTGTGGAAGAAGTTTTGGAGAAGACTTTTTATTGTGACAAATCTTTGAGTCACCAGAGTCACCAGACGTTAGGGGACATATTCAGACAGGAGAAGAGACAGCTAGCCTTGAAGTAATGGCACTTGTGCCAAGAACAGTTAAGTTGTCTTGACTTCATGCAAATAATGGCAGTAGCACTGAACCGTCCTTATATATTTACTGAGAGAGGGGACAGGAGGGAGAGCAAGAGAAGAATAAATGCACCTGACCTCTTTGTTAATGTAGAGATCATCTCATTCATTTTGTAACCGCTTTTGTTAAGTAGTAATAGGTCCACAAAAATGCTCAAAATTGATGTTTCCCTGGACTCTGAGGACTACTGAAGAACTTTCATGCTCCTAACTTTAATGTATGTCCTGTCACTGTTTTGAGGAAGAGCTACAATGGGCCAGGGAAGTCAAGCACAAAGTACTGGGCAAAAGTCAGGCAGATGTAGTGAAATCCAGTGTTTCCTCACCTAGCTAAAACAGAAGAACACAGTTAAATAATTGAGAACAAGCTGCATGTTAGGGCAACATTCCATTATCAAAATATGAGATGGATTTAATGAGATGGGTGATGGCTGTATATCAGGTTCATTGGATCTCAAGTCAATAACAGCACTGGATGAACACTACTGAGACTGAAGACCACTAGGTTATTTTCGAAAGTACCAATTAATATTAGAGCAGAGATTCAAATAAAGGTGGTCTTCTGAGATAATGGGTATATTTGCAGAATGTAATTCTTGATGTTTTCACACAAGACCTCGCACCAGAAGTTGAGACCAAAGGTTCATGCAGTAGCTTACCTAAAATAAGCAAGAAATAAAGGGGAGGAAAAGGGGAGGAATAAAGATGTCTACTATGAGATTTTTAAAGCATAATAAGGAGGTAGCAATCGCTTCTTTTGGACAGGATAGAAAAGAGGGAGTTTGAGAACTGGTCTACAAGGCTGAAGATGGGGGGAAAGGAAGGAGAAGACGAGCGCAGGTGGTTAATGAGACAGGAAGGAGCCATTCACTAGGAACAGCGACAGCCGATGTCCTGAGGGATGTCCTGAGGGATGTCCTGAGGGTATAGAGTCTTCTCAACCTACCTCTTTCCTGCAAGGAGAGCTGTGAGAATAGCGAAGCAAGTCCATCAGGAGCTGACTGTACAAGCCTAGAGTTACAGTTAAGCCAAAGGTAGGGTGAAGTTCCGTGCCTGTAGTTGAACACAGAACAGTACTGTTCACCTTGAAAAAAAAAAAACAAACCAAAACACCTACAGAATGAAAGATGCCATTTTCTTCTAAATGGAACTTGCAATCAAACTATAGAGTTTACAGTCTCAGTTAAGCTTTTCTTTTTGTGAAAAATTAACAATGCAATGATCAATATTTTTGAAGAGACATTATAATTGTCTCGACGTGTCGAGCATCTTTGCTTTATTGAATTCAAAATGAGGTTTAAACTAATTCATCAATATTTTATGATTTGCCACTTAGAACTATTGAACCTGTACCATCAGTTGAAACATTAATGCTGAAGAGTACTGCTAAAAATTGGGTATGACAATAGAAATACGTATAACATAAATTCTCTTGACCCCAATGGATGTAAAATATTGCTTTTTTTTTTTAGTAATACCCAGTGGAATGCAGAAAAGCATTCCAGCTGGTGTGCTAAACTGTTCTTTGATCAATAAAAACTATATGAGAACACAAGACCAAATGAATAAAGCTGTTCATAGTCAATGTGTTCTTTCAGAGTTTCACATTGCTCTTCTGTATCTCTGAACTCCAGTGCTACCACTGCACTGTTGTAGCCATCTCCCGTTTTCATCATCTGCTGTTTTGTTCTTCATTCTCCCTTGTCACTGTTTCTTAGCGTGTTGGAGAAGAAAGAGGAGGAGGGAAACAGCGCTACAGTTTTGTCATATGGGGAGTGGGGAGAAAACAAAACCACTCCCCAAGACAAACTTACCAATGAGCCATTATGGCAGCAATAGGATAGAGGATCTTGAGCTGGCAAGTAACAGCAGAGTATTCTAAAATACATGTTTATTCCAGCTGTCCAGCTCATTGAAATGCAAAGTACTTTTAACACAAAATCCCAAGCCCACCAAAAACATTCTATACAAAGTGATGTTTGCCAAGGAAATTTTTCACCCGCTTTCCCATCCCACAGAGGAATCCACAATCTCTCCTCGTCTTATCTAAGGGGTAATGAGTGTGCCCTCACTATTGGCTTGGACTATCCACTGGAGCATCTGCTCCAGAAAATGATGCCCTTCAAAGGGGCATTTTACTTTTGGACCTCCAAACAACAGATTGCAGTGAAAATTCACAAAGTATGAGATGAGTGTCATGTCCAGAAAAGCTGATTTGAAATGCTCATTTCACTAGGCGGGAATAGCCATGCCTGAATGGGGGTAAATTGGCAAAATCCAATTAGATTATTGGCTCACATGGATGTAATGGCCACCCATCTTCAGCAGTTACCTCAGAGCATTTAGTAAATCTCATTGCCCATAAATTAACCCAATTCTCAGGGTATGACTTTGCAGATCGCGTATGGTAAGAGTTTTGTGGAGAGATGTATGTTCAATCCTCTGTTAATGCTCTAGTAGCATAGGTGGTTACAATTGTTTTTGTTTCTATGCACCTGTAGAATACACGGACTTACAATAGTAGAAGCAGTATCAGCTTTTCAGACTTCACTATTAAAAATTGTTATGGTTTCAGAAACATACTAGAAAGAATACTCCTGTTTGCTATAAACCATTAAAAACAGCTACTTTGAATGCAGCTACTGCTCTCACATATTTGGAAATGAATGTATATCCCACATGAAACATGAAAATATTGTAACGTCTGAAACAAAGGCCACCAAAGAGCTGAAAATGCAGTTAATCTGCTTTTGAAAACAGTTTGTCAGTTCCTAGAGCAAGGCCTTCAAAGGTTAAACAGCTATGTTTAAAGTGATTTGAAAATATCTGTGCTTGCCATTGGAGCTTTGGTCATGGCAAAAGCTACATTTTTGCCTTCTGTGTTTTTACAGAGTGAAAAGCAGATCTGAATTTAGCCTTCATTGTCTATGTGTTTATTTTTATAATTATGGTATCACAGAAATAGATTCTGTGGGTGGGAAGAGCTGCTATTTTGAAAGGATTTCTATCTCTGGCAAATTGAGAGCAAGGGTGGGGAAACAGGGAAGCTTCTATTGAGGGATTTTCAGGCTGTGAAAACTCACTGAATGGATGACAAAAATACAACTTAAGAAGATGGAAGCCTGTACATTAGACCATACATTACACTATTCCTTTATCCAGTCTTAGTAAAATGATCCCTGGTGCAGTTTTGCTTCTGAACTGTTATTTGCTGAGTGCAAACGGTCTATTGGTGTTGCGATAGAGGAAAGAGGCGATCACAGTGTACACAACTGTATGTGTGATGTGTACACAAATATATGAACAACTGCCACCTCTTCAGGCATGTTCTTTACATTTTTTTTTTACTATTTATTGCCCTGTGTAGTCTGGTAGCTGTTGTGTAAGCACTATAGAGGGAAAAGCTTTAAATTATACAATGTTGGCCAGATACAGTTACTCCAGTCTGAGTCCTCTACCAGGCTGTAATGTTTCTGCTGGACATCTGTGAGGGAATGAACAAAGGAACCTCCTTCTTCCCTGTTTTTGAAGACTCGACTTTGGTTTATTGAAAGAAAGCAGATATTTGTCCTAGAGCTCCTGCAAATTCTAATGCAACACTTCCTGCACGTAAAAAGATCAGAAAAGTTTACACTGTCTAGTTTTAGGCCATCTAAATGAGATGCCTCCATTGAAAACTGTTATCCAGGATCGCTGTAGGGAAAGTAGAGTGATGCAACCCTCTGTAAGTGTCTGTTTTGCCCTGCTGAGATTTCAGTTCTTCTCTGGAGATACCTCAGTAGTGAACCTTAAGAAACTACGTTCTAATTCATATATTTCAGTTAAATAGCCAAAATGAGAGTTTGCTTTTTTCCCAAAACCTTTCAGAGATGGATTTCCAATCCTGGGTTTCTGATATCTCTAAACTATTGCTCGAAGACACCTTCAGCCATGTCACAGGCTTCTTTGAAAGTTTATTGCGGACAAAGGATTTACACATGCCTCCCCCAGCATCTCCTGTCGCTGTCGACTTTAAAACTTCCAGGCACATGAGGAAGCCCTAACACCCTAGGTCAGGGTGATATGTGAACAGAGATGCTTTTAATGAACCAGCAAGCCTCTATATAGGGTTTTCTTGGACATAGGGTGTTAGAAACCCTTGATGTTCCATCTTCTCCATGACCAGATCCTCAGAGTCTTTCAGCTTTTGTGTAGGTAGCTGGACTTCTACAAAAGCATAACTTAGAGTTAGGATCCTGCTTTCCTTTGTGTATTGTAGCCTGTGAGCAGTAAGCTCAGGGATATGGGTAATTTCTGATCTATTTATGAAAGACCGTGCTTAGAGGTATGAGGATAAGTTTTAGTTACATTTCCTGTATTAACAAATAATATCTGCTGTTTAGTATTATTTGTGTCAATAATGGGTCCTACAGAAAAAGATAGATCATGAAAGACCACATAAAATTAAATTGAGATTCACCTTGCACTGATGGAGTGGTACTAGATAGTAAGAGTATGGCATAGGACTGTAGGACTCAGCATCAGATGAAGTATGAATCATACCTGAAAGATATGCTGAGCTTTTCCTTCTGCATGAAGCATTGAAAGGTCAATTGACTTTTAATGAGAGCTGGACTGCAAGGTGCATATGACATTCTGGGAAAAAAAAAAAACATAACTCGGACTCTTAAAGTCATGATAAATTAATAAAGGCCTCAATGAAAGCTACAGGTGCTAATTGTTTAGCCTGGGATTTAGATAGTGTTTTGGGGATATCATCACGATTTGGTGACACAAGCTACATAGAAGTACTTGCTTTGATGCTGAGTACTGTAGAAGAGTGCTGGGGACTGATGTACTTCTCACCGAACTCCAGGAAAAACCTTCCACTGTCTTTAGTGAAAAATGGATTGAGGCCTTGCTTCTAAGATAAGAGGATGGACTTTCCCACCCACAGTAGGAAAAGGGCAGGCTGAGCTGTAGTCTAACTTGACTTTATTTTTCTTTTTTATAGTTTTTCACTTTGTAGATGCCCTTGTAGGCTTTTATCTAGTCTAGAGTCTCATGAGACTGGAACGTTCATGCCAATTTCAGGAATGGACTGAGTAGTTTCAAGAGACTGTCTGAGAAGCACTTTATGCCTCTGGCTAAAATCGGAAATACAGATCTACAGGAGAACAGGGAATTAGGCTAAGAAAAAGAAAAAAATAAAAAAGAAAAAGAATGATGGAAGAGACAAAAACATGGCAAGAGCAACAAGAACACTTTAATCTCTGAAGCTATGGCCTGTTACATTTATTCTCTATAGAGAGAAGAAAGAGTTAGAATTCTTCATGGGCATCTTCAGCTGAGAGTCATGGAAGTAGTGGATTGGAAACAGATATTGATGGGTCTAAATAATCACTTTTTCAGTATTGGAGTAGAAAGTTCATGCTGTAATGCACTCACTAAACCGCTTACCTAGAGTCATCAACAGAATCGTCGGTTTGAGAAGAGCCTTATTATATAGTTACAAGTCGAGGAAGAAATCTATCCAATGCCCTAACAAAAAAAGCAAAGAGTAGCTACTGTTATGTAATAATTTCACTTATTTCTGAAGGTCTTTATCACAGCAAGATCTGAGCACATATGGATGCCAGCCAGTCCTTTAAATATGCACAAAACATGCTACAGTTTATTTTTACTTATTCTTAAAGGATATTATGATTTCAGATCATAGCAAGTTTTTTCAGACTGGAAATTCTTCTACGTGTTTTCTTCACTTTCCACGTGCTCCATATGGGCTATATTAGTATTTGGAGAGTACAAAGGAAGGAGAAGTAATAGTATAAAAATGAATGGTGTTTCTTTTTCTCTGGTTAGATCAAGTGGCAAACAATTCAAATTGGGATAGACAAAGAACCCTGTGATTCTATTTTTTATGATGAGATGAACTGCTAAGTAATACTAAAGCTTGTGCGTTGATGTAGAAAACAACTATGAGACAGAAAAGATAATAAACTGTTTTGGACAGAAATACAAACAGTTATGAATAGTGAATATCTAGAGATCTGTAATTCTGACGTTTCATCTGATATGTAAGAATTACTTGCACAGATACTTGCTCAAAGTATCACAATATTCACCATTATTTATGTACTTTATAAAATATCTCAGTAGCACAAAAATAGAGTGACCCCAGGTGCAAAACAAGCAGACAAGCTACTTTAAAGAAATCGAGTAAGTCAAAAGGAATGGGAGCCAATGAAAGCAGATGATTGACATATCTGTTTTGAAAGCAGGTAGAAGGTTTCACCTTCTTCAGTCACAACTATCTAAAATAAGTCATGATAGCCCCAGAATCTGGGTTATGACTCTGGTAGCAGGTTCTCACCTGATAGAATAGTTCTTCTACTCTGGCCGACTCATTTCTTAGTGCTGTCAACATTGTTTGTTTTCTCTGTCAGAGAAATGGTTAAATAAACTTGAGCCTTCCCAAAAACATGGGCTAAGCTCATATATGTTGATATCCAATACACAGAGAAATACTCAAGTCTTACCACCATTGGCCCAACCTCCAGGGACACAAGTCAGTCAGTCAGTGACATGAAGTGAGATGCGATGAAGTTCAAGGGAAGTGGCCAAATCACTTTGGTGGAGCTCAAAGACGAATATGACTCCTTCTACTAGAATAGCAGATAAAATAGATAGCAACTCTGAACTGAAACTTGATGTTCCTTCCAAATGATTTTCTCTAAACTAATGAGAATTTCTCAATATTGGAGTTCAAATTTAGATGTTAATGAAAATGCTCAAGAAATAGATTGAAGAAATAGACTGAAGAATTTTTACTTACCAGTGAGAAGTAAATTTACAGAAGAATCATTGTTTTAAAAAATCAAATGCCAAGGAAAACAAGCCTCATCAAAATAATAATAATATCAAAGAATCAATGGTGAAAAGCAGGGGAGCAGGACAGGCACATATCTGGTGAGAAAGGATTTTTCCGGAAGCTAATGCTAACATCAGTGTAACTAATTAGAAGAACCAACAGAACGGGAAATCTGTTGTTGTAGTTCTATCATTACCCACAAAATTTCAGGGGCAAAGTAAGTAACCTGTCTGGCACCAGGTATAGTTTGGTTAATCTGATATCATGTCTTCCATAATCTCAGGACGAAGAAAATACTTGCTGATGAAGAGTGTAGAGTGAATGTGTTGGGTTGTCCCTCTAAAGGAATGAAGGTCCTTGGGAACAAACACACAACTGCATAGGATGGGACTGGAAAAAAGAATTGGGTAGGAAGATAAAATATTGGAACATACCGGCAGGTCTGGAGGAAGTGACCTGGACAAAGCAGCAGTCTGGGATTTTATGTGAGCAGAGAAAAATGTTTGGGAGCTCTAATAGGTAGATGAAGCGCAGGGCTCAGGTGGCAAAAAAAACAGCTTTCAAGGAAGTACCTTAACTGTGATAGAGTGATTTTGCGTCGAGAACAGGAGGTGGGGAGGGGGAAAAGAGGTAGCAAATGGGAAAGGAATGGGAAGGACAAAACAGGGAGGTACGGAGAGAGTAGTAGGGCACAAGGCAAACATTTTCCATAAATTTAGAAAGCTGTTGATAGGGATTTTGGTGGTTGTTTTGTGCTGGCCATGAGAAAAGTATCAGAATGCAGGCCCATTTTATGATGTAGATCTATCCTGAACTGTGATAGCTTACTTTTGTCGATTAGCATTTTAATGAGTCATATGAAAATATAATGTGCAGCTGTAATCTGTGCACAAATGCTCGAGGAAATGGGAGAGTGACTTAACGACGTTGTATAATTTCAGCATGGAGAAGTCATTGCCCAATTCAGTTGTCAAAACCACGCAAATAGAGATGCCTTGGTCCTTCTAGATTAATGTTCAATTTGTTCTATTACCATTTCTAACATAAAGGAACACAAGCAATAATGTTTCTGATTTGAATGTTTAACCTTCACTCCAGTAATTTCCTTTCTGGAGAAATGAAGCCTAAAGCTAAAGCAGTCTAAGTGAGAACAAGGATATTGACC
Organism: Eudromia elegans; assembly: GCA_003342815.1. Lineage (NCBI taxonomy): Eukaryota > Metazoa > Chordata > Aves > Tinamiformes > Tinamidae > Eudromia > Eudromia elegans. The sequence goes on along the minus strand of PTEX01000073.1, from coordinate 861,964 downwards.
TAATTCTGTGATTAGGAGAGGGTCTTCAAGTAATAAATCTAGCAATACTTTCCCTTAAATCAGTATTTTCAGCACAAAAAGGTCGGTTTCACAGCCTTCAAATCTTTATTTATTGAACATGGGCATTCTGAAATCCTGAATTCCCTTAGAACAACAGAAAGTAAAGCTGAGAAGGTTTTTTTGACTTTATATTTACCATGAGAAAATGCTGATTTATTGAGACCAAACATTCCTCAGAGATGTCTAGTTTTTGATCCCAGAACCAGGAATCTCAGTTAAACTTACCTCAAGTCGTTTTCCAAAAATGAAATGAAATAAACCCAAAACCTAATGATGTCTCTTGAAATAATCCGATTTTTTTTTTCAGAATATTTGATTTGCATTCTTTATCAGAGTATAAATGATTTTTGAGAGCAGTTTTCCATACAGTTGGCAAAGGTGCTTTTAAAATTGCTTTTCCTGCACAATGAATAGCATGAAGAGAATACAAAGTACCAAATAAGGGTACAGATGGTTGGGTAAATAGGGAATTTAAGACAAGGAGTGGTGGCTCATGCGCCTCTAAGGCTTATTCAAGGACAAAGGAAAACAAAATGTACAATCTAGCTCAGTGGTGTTAGGTGTAACGTTTAATAGCTGGCAAGCTGCCTGTGTTGGATGCACTTGCTCAAATAAGGAAATGCTGGGCTGGATGAAAGGAGGGCATTTAAGGACACGGCGTCTGGCTCCTCATGGCATTTATCACCACAGCGTCTCCTCTACTGCAGGATGTGGGAAAAAGATCCTCGTGTGTTAAGGGAGGCTTTATACTGACAAGTCTAGGTGGAGGCTTTTGTTGCAATTAATGGCGAATAAGATTACAAAATAACTGAGGCTCTCCTATGTCAAACTCGAGCAGTGCATTCAGTATTTTTTGCTGTAAAAACCCCTCTCCCCTGCCAAATTTGACTCGCTTGATTTCTTTTCTGGCATGGGAAATCTTAAGCTATGCAGTCCTTTATTAAGAGAGCATTTTCATGGCAAGATTTCTAGGCACACTTTCAGAAATAAAAGATACAGAAGCGAAATACTATTATTTTTATTACTGTTATTGTTGTTGTTATTATTATTAACTTCCTAGGATGGCCTGGCTCATCAAAGCCCCCAGCCCTGTATCCCCGGACTCCCCTGCAGCCCTCCTGAGGTGAGGCCTGGCCTGCAACAGACTGGTGCCCAGAAAGCTCACCATTTTAGAGCAGAAATACTGTAGATTCTGGGGTTTGCCGAGCAGGTTTTAGGGCTGACATTACCTTTGCTCTCCCCCAAGCCACTGGAGATTTTTTTTTTTCTTAAAATAATTTGAAAATACTCTGTTCCTTTGGATATGGTTCCATATACACATTTGCTTGTGCGTATTTGGAAAGCAGAAGCTGATTTTTAAACCGTATGTGCCATTGCAGGTGAAAGGACCCGTTCTTTGACGGTAGCAGGCACATCATGCATTTTAGGTAAGAACGGCTATTAAAAGCTATCTCAAGAGAACAGGTCTAAATATATCTCCTGATGAGAGATGTTCTCATCTGCGGCGCCGCGGAGCCCTCGCCTGCCCCGGGGCACGTTGGCCGCCGCCGAGGGGCCGCTGCCGTCACCCGGCCTCTCGGAAAGGGTGTCCTGAGCGCCCGGGGCGGCGGCGCCGTGGCCGGGCTCCGTGAGTCAGCAGCTGCGCCCGCTCGTGCCGCAGCAGCGCGGGGACCACGCGAGCGGCTCCGCGGCAAAGCCGGCCTCCCGCCGCCACCGGCCTCCTCCCGCCGCCGAGGCCACCGAACGTGTCCCAGCCCTAGAAAACGCCGCTTGGCCCGGGCGGCCCTGTTTCTCCTGGTCCACTCCCCTCTCCCGCTGCCCCCCTCCCGCCTTTCTTCTTTTCCCTTTCCCGATGAGTAATGCCCGCGCGCTGCTGCTTGATAGCAGAGGCTGGCGGCTCTATGGCAACCGGGCTGCGGCGAGGGCGGAGGGGACGAGTCGCGTAGCAACGGGAAGCTTGCCGCCCCTTCACAGCACAGCAGCTATAAATAAATAAATAAATAAACAAACAAATAAATAAGCAACGGCGTCCTAAGCCCCGCTTCACCCGCCTCCCCCCAGCCCGATGTCTAAGATCAGGAGGGGAGGCCGTGATTAAAACAGAGATTGCGAGAGCAATGGATGGAGATGGAAACACACGCCACGAAAGGTGTGGCGACAGGAACAGGCTGAGGAAGAAGTAAGAGATGCTTTACACGGATCGCCTGAGGAGTGAGCTGCTCGGTCATTAACAGAGATATCGAAATTAGGGCCGTAAACAGTGAAGACCGCTTCACGTCAGCTCCAAATACTATTATGCAAAGCGAAGCGCTGCGCTCCTAATCCCCGCCGGCCGCTGAGCCTTGGCGCGGGGTCAGGAGCTGCCGCGGTGGCCGCAGCCCGGCCCTTGAGGCTGCCGCCGCCCTGGGCGATCCCGGCGCCCCCGGCTCCCTCGGGAGGTGGAGGAGCTGCCGCTGCGCCCGTTACTTATGTCCTCCCTCCCAGGAAGGCTCTGCAGGCAAAGGAGGCACGACTGGAAAGGCACTCAGAGCACCGGGTTTGTAACCGATCGTTTTCCGGAGATGTTTTTCCAGTGCTCCAGGCACCCTCGCACCTCGTTAATAAAGCAGTAAAATCCCGGCACCGTTACATTAAGCATTGCAGCGGGAAGCCAGCCAGGCAGGCACCTCTATCCAGTCCCCCATCCAGCACCGTCTCAAACAGGCCTCTTTCACTGCGTGCTTGGAAAGTTGCCCAATTTGAGCTATTTTGGACTAACAAAGGGACAATTTCATGCAGAGACACAGAACCCCCACAGCGCTGCTGCCCTCCCTGCCGCCAATCCTAATGGAGACTGGGTGCTTCTGCTGCCCGCGGCTTGGGCAGGAGAACACGAAAGGAGACGTAAGTTTGTCCAAGCTTCCCTTGATGGACTACCTAGGGAGCAGCAGGGAGCCGCCGTGGGTCTCCAAGCACGGGCAGCCCTGTCCTGCAGCTGAGCTGCTGTGACCTGCCTGTGCCGAAGGGCTTGGTTTTGTGTTTTAAGGACGAGGGATGCGATTGCCACTGCCAAAGACTGCTCTGGCAAGACGAAAACAGGCCCTGTGCACGTGCCGCTCTGGTGAAGTGTCCGCACCGTCCAAGGCTTCAGTAGGAAGCAGCTTAGTGGGCAGGCCCACATCAGGCAGCTTCCTTCCAGCCGAGCAGCCCAACCAGCATCCAGGGACAAAGAAGTGCCCTGAGCTCCCCGCTCCTTCTCTGCTGGGGCCAGCCCCCACCATGGACGACCACCACTGCGCCCAGCCACCAGCGAGGGCTGTTCCCTGGGCTCCTGCCTGCCCGTGCTGCCCTGGGGACCCCTTATCAGCCGGTGGCAGAGCAGGAGCCATCTCTGAGCCCGGCCACCTCCGGGCTGCAGGGCTCCTGGCTGAGGTGGCGTTTTTAGGGCTTACAGCGTTACAGGGTTTTGTGTGCACGTTTACCAGGGCCATTGTTTCCCCCACAGATAATGCTGACTAACTTGATACTTTACAAAGACACAAAGGAGGCAGCTTGTGACTGATACACAATGCTGGTTAACAAGACACATACAATGGCGGTATTAGTGGGAGGAAAGAAAAGCTCAACTTTCTGTCAGTCATAGGTTCATTAGAAAGTAAAGAGCTGTTGGTAGGCAGAAAGAGTCTTTAGAGTCGTAAAAATGATACCAGTTTTAAAACAAAAAAAGGAATCTTGCTTTAATGTTTTTAATGTTGCTGGAACTAACTCAAGCTCTCTTCCCTCAAATATCATTTTTAATATATTTCTGAAATTTGAATATTAAGAGAGCAACCTCTATATAAATCCCAGTTCTTTTTGTTACAAATGCCCTAAAAATATCTTACATATGTTTTGGCCACAGATTGATATTGTCAGCATGGAACTTCTGGAAGAATGTGACACATTATTGTAATACTAATGCCCCATAAAGGCCTTACAAATAAATAACATGAAAAGCGTATTGTATTTTTTCTTATTTGCTCTCTTTTTTTTTTTCTCTTCTAATATTCAAGAAGACATTACTGTGATGAGAATGCTTTGAATTCTCCAGTCACATGTAGAAAAAATGTAGACAAATGCATTAACATACATGTGAATCAAACAAATAAACTGAATGGGATATAAAAGTAGGAAGTAAGCGTTCAAGATGCAGCCCTGTCTTCAAATGCAAGTGGTTGATGCTAGTTTGCAGCAAGTCTGCAAATTTTGCTTCCCTGAAAGTTCAATGATTCTTGGATTTTAAAAGTCTCAGAGGTATCATAGTCTAGCCAGTATGCTGCTCATTTGATCTATCTTTTCCCTTTTTCTTTATTTCTAGACACTATGTGCTCTCCTGATGAGCTCACGAGGCCTCCAGTGCAGCCTGAGAGGTCTTCTCCTTTCTTGCTCTACAGTGGTTTTGGCTGACAGATTCTACAAACCTTGATGCCTTAATGCTTGCCTTGGAGCAGAGCAGTGCAGTCCAACCAGTCTCAGTTGCATGAGCGTACACCTAAACCTGAGATTTTAACAGCGCTCCCCACGGGATAAGGTGCTATACTTGATGTAGGACATGGGAATACTGATCCAGCTGCGACCAAGTAGATTTGCTTATCTCTCTATACTCTCATTCATCTACACTACTTGAAAAAAATCTCAAAGTTGTAAAATCCAAGATGTAAAAAATATCATTATCCATAAGACATATGAATATTATGAAGTTCTATGGCACTGTCATTTGCTGAGCTGATGGCTGCCATTGACAGCAGTAAGTTAACAGGCAATGGTTAGTTTTACTTTGCTTTGGATGCCATATACTGCAATAAATAGTGTATGTGTTGATGAGGAGAGGGAAATCAATTAATTTTCCATTAAATGATAACATTTGAGGAAAATATTGTTGCAAAGTATAGCTTTAAAATAACCTTTATGATTTGCCTTCTGTATTCTATATTGCACATACCACTGGAGCATAAATGAAAGCAAAAATGTGAAAAAGAAGCATGTTTTGTGCAACTGAAGATTGGCACTATAGATAGAAAAAGTGAGCCAAGGTTGCATAGACTCTCTGTTTTCTCATCACTGCTAAATTTCAAGTATTGACCTTGAAGTTTTAACAGTCTTTAATAGAAATTTCTTGCACTCAAAAAAGCCTGACCATTTAGTTCCTCCCTGGGAAAGCCTGTAAGATAAATGTGTTGCCCTGCTACCATCTAGTGGAGAGATTTCATGGGACCTGTTCAAATAAACACGTCAGACTGCGGAGAACAGGGCCCTGCACTACCTGAGCGCCCACACAGCTCTTAGGTCTCCTCTCCTCACTTGCTTCCCTCGACGCCTTGGCTGCTGCTGCAGCCACAGCCACTGCTGTGCGCTCTCTCTGCCGGGGAGGGCCGAATTTGCAGAAAGAGAAATTTGCATGAGGTGGAATTGGAGTCCCAAAGGGCGGGGGCAGAGGTTTGGGGAAAGAACATCCAAGAACATCCAAGCCAGATAAATAATTTTCTTCAAATTGCATGCAGGCTTGTTCAAGGCTTGCTGGCCCCAGTTCCCACAGAGACTAATGAACTGCAGATAACCAAAATGGCTTTTTAGTAATAAAGATCATCAAGCTTAAGAGCATTTTTAGTTTTATTCTTTTTTTCTTTTCCTTTTTTTTTTTTTTTAAGAAATTTACAGACAAACCAACCACACGTCAGTGATGCTCCCTGTTTCTTCTTTGACAGCAGCCATCTGGACAGCAAACACACTAACGCCAAGAAAGTCACTGCAGGCTGCAAATCGTCAGTGCCAAGAAGTCTAATGTAAATGCCCAATGTCAGCCATAATACGAGGAATTGCACACAGCCCAAGGGATGGATTTATAAAGCAGAAAGCATGTCTACAATTGCAAGCCTCATATTATAAGAAACACTGATTACAAATATAATACATAGACTCAAATTGTACCCTACTCACCCTGTTTCTCTTCGCAGTGACCACTAGACGATAGGAAAGGACTTTTTCAGAGATTAAACCAATTTATAGGTGTAGCAAGCAAAGCGAAGGGAGCAAAAAGCTGACGGATCCCTGGACACATTCTACCCATCAGTCTCTGTGTCGCTACTTTCACCTCCTTACTTCCTTCTACCCAAATCTAAGCTCCTTTAGTCCTCACTCTATTCCCATTATTTAAGAAACAAACAAAAAAAAATTACCCAAACCCTGCAAAGGGAAAGAGCACTAGGACAATTAAGGCTCTGTCTAATTGTAGCAGGGGAATGCCCTGCATAATGAAGAATAAAATTCAATTGAGAGATTAGGGCAGTAAGGCAAGAACAGGGAAAGCATCAGAAACTGAGGGATATAATTTGCTTTTGGAAAGTGGCATAGTGAGCCAGGGAGAACAAAAGAGCAATGATTTCCAGTGTTGCTTGCCTGGCTGGCAATCCTCCCATCTTCAGACCAAGTACTAATTTTTAAACTACGCAAAATGTCTCCTGCGGCCCCAGGGTTTATCTAGAAATGAGACCCAGGGGAGGAAGGGCGAGGTTTAATGATGGGCAATAAGCACAAGAGAAGAAAGGCCTCAAGGTAGCAGTCGCACAAACAAACATCAACCCTCTATTTGCACTTTCTGAGTTCTTTATAATAGAAATGGCCACATGGCAGTGATCAGGAGAAGAATTATCAATAACAAAATGAGGAGCAAATTACTGTCAGACCACAGGGTAATAATGGTAATAATGCTTACTACATTCTCAGTCCATAACTGAAACATATATGAATTATTATTAGTTTAATAGATTCAAGGCATTTTGGAATCAAACTTAAATACAAGGTGTTAACTTAATTATAAGGTGTCTGCTCTGTCAAGAGACAGAGTAGAAGGCCTTCCTTACTTAATTCTCCCAATGATCCTTTGGAGCCTTGCTCCACGGCTGTCCCTGCCTTGCAGGGAATCTATGGCAGACAGCTCTGTCATAATAAGAAAAGGTGAGAGAGGAGATCATCGTAAATAGAGCGAAGTTAAAATTTTAAAATCTATAATCCTTCTCCTGGGGTAAATCATAGTCAAAAGTAGAGAAGTTAACCTAGGGATTCCCTCTGAAACTCGAAGTAGCTCTGACCTGTACGTTCTTGCTGTGGATAAAAATTTCTTCTTCACTCTCAGGTGCTGAGAATAAGCATCCAAAAGGGAGAAGGGAGAAGGGAAGGGGAGAGGAAGGAAAACAAAATGAATTCAGGAGAAGTTAAGTATATCAAACGGATAATATAGAACTCCTACCTTTCCAACATCTCTTGGGATAACCTTCACTTTTGTCCTCTTCCCAGTCATGCAGGAGTTAATCATGTACCTGCTAAGGCAATGCATTCTAGCACTGGCTGTTTCCTTTTTCCCTCTTGCCCCAACACATTCCATTTATTGCCCAAGATAAGAAACAAAACTTGACAAAATCTAGTCTTTATTACATCTTTCTTTCAATATTCCCTGGTTATGAGGGTCTACTACCTGTCTCAGCTGAAGTGGTCACAGGGTCTTTGGGTAAGCTATTGTCCTCCCCAAAGGTCTCTGCTCAGCTAACTGCCTTTGAACTGTGTCCATTGTCTCAGCTGAGCTGTGTGGAGCATAGGGAGCCCCCGGCACAGCATCAGCCTTCAGAAGGCCCTCTCTTGTCTCTCTCTTCCTCAAGAGCATCAAGGGCAAATGTGTGTTTGTCAGCGAACTCCAGGATGGAAGAGCCTCAGGGATAAGCCAAATAGCAACATCCCCAGTACTCAGCTGTGCACAGAGATGCACATTATCTGACATGGTTAACCAGATGAAATTCTTGCTGCATGTACATCATATACTTAAATTTTGCAATTTTGTACGAAAACTGCAAACCATGATGAAATACCCAGTTACAGAAAAGCTCTGGACAGGACAGCATACCAGCTACTGAGAGTATGAGTACAGAGCAAGTTGCAAGGCCGTGGGTTGACTAAACTGCCCAGCTCTGCAACATCCCAAGAGTTTAGTCTGTGAGAGAAGTGGAGGAGGGTGTTCGAGTAAACACAGGCACAGGGAAGAGAGGTAAAGAGCAGGAAGGGTCCGTCTGTCCTTGCCGTGCGGTGAGTTCCATGGCACTTCCTGCTGTGGCTTTGTAGACTGCACTGCTGGTGAAAGAAGAGCTTTATGTTATTTCCAGTGCTTTGCTGGAAAAATAACATTTGGGATCAATAACAGAATGCTGACTGTGTTTGCTGAGTGACTGCTCTCCTACCATGAGGACTGCATGTTGTATGTGGAAAATGTGATGTTCCTGCAGGAGCCTGAATCCCAGGAAGCCTCGCACAACATGCTTTAAAAGTATTTCCTCCCAGTCTTGCTGTGATCCTTGCCTCTATGCCAGTGTCCAAAAAAGAGAGCAGTTCCTTTCTTGTCCCAGAGTACGTACAAGAGCCTAGTAATTTCTTTACTTTCTTTAATTTATCTTCTTGCAATTGCCAAAATTTGGTCAGAAAAGGACCTGGGAGGCTCTCCATGCCTGAAAATGCCATGCTTGAAAGTGTAATATTGCATGTCATCCAATGTTTGTCTCTGGCCTGACAACGCATTTCTCTCCATAGCTTACCCTGTGTTGTTAGTGCTCTCTCCAAATCATTCCTAAACCTACAAAACACTCAGCCTCTGGACCATGCTGTCTTCTAGGCTCATTGCTCCCTGTGTTATTTCAGACAAGGCCAGAGGTAGGAATATGGGCAGTGCTCTGGCCTTCTGTAGCTCACTGGACACCAAACTAAAGCGTAAGTTTCAGGCTGAGCTTGGAGAGTTGTGCACCACAGTAAGCCTCAAGCAACTGCAGCTCAGGTGAACACGGGAGGGACAGCTCTGCTGAGCTGCTGCCCGGCTCCCACCAACGGTTTTGCTCAGGTCTGCAAAACAGTCCACTCGAGGACAGTGGGGACCAAACTACACCTAGTCTGATTTCTTCCATCCTGAACACTCTTCCAGCACTATCTCAGTAAGTTTTACACCTTTAAGCATGCTCCAGATGTCCCCGACGTCATGCTATAAAGCCAGCACTCTGTCAAGCTGTAACAGAGGTCTTACATCACTTTGAACAGCTTGAGCACCTTGACCTTTCTACTAGAAAATATAGAAAAATAAGTATATTCCATAGCATCACATAGGAAAATGAATGGGATGAGAGAAGTCCCAGGGAAAAGAGCTATGGGACTTGGGTCTGGCTGGTCCTTGCCACTTGGTCTCAGCACGAAGATTATGCTGCCTCTCCTTTATTTTATTATATAGCCTCAGGGTCTAGGTAGCCTTCTACAGCCCTATCACAGGTAGAGTTCATTATTGTGAATACCTCTAAAGCCTAGGAAACTGTTATCAAAATCTTCTATCTTTCATAAGCACACTTTCAAACTCTGTATTTCTGAAGAATAATTTCATGTCAGTTAAGACTCCTATTCTTTATCAACAAATATATTCTAGCCAAAGATCACATGTGTAGAGGTGTGTTTCTTCCTTCTTCCAATTTCTTTTACATGTGAGGAGATCTAGGCTAAAAAAAAAAAAAAAAAAAAAAACCCCAAAAAACAAGAAAAGGTATAACTTGGTCTATGATATAGAAGTAGTGTTAGGAGCTACTAGAAATATTAAATTTACTATACATTTCAAGAGATATTCAAAGGAAATAATAAATTTAATATCATAGGCTAAACTTTATTCTGTGTACTGTAGCAGCCACATGAAGTTAATTCATAGGAGCAGAACCAGAAGGGTTTGGCCACACACCTATTTACCTTAAGGAAGAGTCAAAAGAATTAATGATGCTTAGGGAAGATATCAGTTTGATTGCATGAAACACTCACAGCCAATCGTAAAAATCTACTCAGTTAAATGGATGCCATCTGTGTACTCTGGCACTTTGTAAAATAAACAGCTTTTGATATATCTGGGCTCAGAAACAAAATTAAAATCTGCAAACCTTCTAGAAGTTACAAGAGAGAAAAAGAGAATGAATCCACGTATTTCAGCAATTCATAGTTCACATTTGTAACTCAGACGTTGTTCCGTGACATTATGGTAGAAAGAAGAAGAGTGACTACAGTTAGAGTAGCCAGGAAATTTCTTTGCCATTGATAAGGATATAGGAGAGAAACAGTAGAAAATATCTGCAAGAGGCCCAGTGCTAGAACATACCCAGTACTAAAATAGCCATGGATATGGATCCAAAATACTATGGGCCATCTCTAGTATGAATAGACAGAAGCACTGTGACATAAAAAACATTTCTTCCATCATGGTTGCTTGCACTCTAAGCATGAACTTCTAAAATTTAAGTCATCCATAAAAAAATAAATTGGTCTGCTCTATGCTATGGAAATGGTACTGTAACTTATATGCACTTGCCTTACCTGAGATAGGTCAAATTGTTTTTCCTTAAGTCTTCTAAAATTCACTTTGCTAAAAGTGAGAAAAAGAGAGAGAGAGAGAGAGAGAGAGAGAAGGGAGCCAATCATATGCAGTATTTTTTGTGGAAGGAAGGTTATATTAGAAGATGATACTATTTACAGCCTTAGCTAATGTAAAATGCTATTCCAAATGCTGCTGAAGCACTACTGATTTTCAGAGGAAGGCTCATAACTATTTATACAAACCTACCAACAATATGTAATAGTTTTACTCTTGGCAGGGAGCCAAGGAAATGCCCCCAGGACTGAAGCTGCAGGAGTAATATTCCTGTTGCCTGTCTCAACTGTACTGAATCCTGGATCCTGACGTTAATATAGCTACTACTATGGAGGAAAAAAAAGAGGTTTTGAAATAATGAAAAGTCAGGAGTGGGGATTGCCTTGTTTTCCATCTGCTCTGCTCTCCAAGAGCGCTCTACTTTTCTAAAATATACACAAGAAGCCCCCAAAGGGACAGTGCCTACAACCTGCCTACATCTTGGCGCTGCCCATAGCGTTGAGCACTTTCCTAGGGGTAGCGGTGGTTTCAGGGGTGAGGTGGAGCAGCAAACCCAGCCGTGGCTGAATGTGAGCTGCCAAGTACAGTGCTCAGCAGGTCTGATTGCATTAAATGGTGAGCACAGACTCATGCCACATCAGCAAATATTGGTGAATGTGGGTTACTGGCCACTTCTCACCTCTTATCACCTCCTCAGCAACCAGTGAATGTGGGTAATTGGCCATAAATTACAGATGAGGGGCTAAACAATGCTGACTTTGTGAAATAATTTTATATGCTGGCTTAGTACCTGACAAGGCTCCATATCATGTGTCAGGGAACTTTTGTTTTTGTTTTTAGTGGCAGAAGAAAAACAACAATAAAAAGAATGCTTAGTGTGAGTATAGGTAGTTAGCTGGTAATGCACAGCTGGGCCTTTTCAGCCCAAGGCCCTGGTGTTTTGAAATGGTGTCCCTGACCTGTCGTGCTCTGTTTGCCTCAGACCAAATGACTATGTCAGCTCTTGGTAGAGGAGGTCCAGGAGAAGCTACTGTTTGACATTTGTTTCCATCCTGGGAACAAATCTTGGGGAATTTCCTGCCATCCCAGGGAAAGGCTTGGCAAGGTATGCTGCTTTTGGTGGGAGGGGGATCCTGTGCATCTCTTAATGCAGAAGAATGATTATTTTGCATCTGCCAACTTTCTCTTGAAGCATGAAGTCAGCAGATTTCCTTTCCTTTCAGAGAAGTGCTGATTAGTCCAACCAGCTGATGTTCCTGTAGGACTTGTAACTGCTTCATGGCTCCTTTTACAAAGTGTGAAAAGAAATCAAATGGCATGAATTCTGGCTATCCCTTTGCTACTCTTTACTCTTGTCACATCAAAGAGCTTTCAGCTGCAGATTTAGGTATCGTCTTTAGATAATAACTGCTATGTTGGAATCTTTAAGTGAGAGGAAACTGAGTATGTGTTACATGACCACACTGTAAGAATATTTGTGGGGTTTTTTGGGCACAAGATCTTTGTACTGAGTCTAGACTGTTTTGCAAAGAATAACCATTTTAGAAAAAGCTAATTTAGATATCTCTGCAATTGGGTAGTATTTTTATTACTCTTCATCACTCATACTAAGTTAGGAGCAACCAAATGCTCTATAAATACAAAATGTCTATTTTCAAGATCCTAAAATGCACTGAGGTGAAATGTGGCTACCAAACTGGCAATTAATAACTGGACAAATAACATCTGTGTTGAAACCAAGCATTTCTTCCCTGGCTTCCGTAGGAACTAGGTCAGCACTACGATAAACATCATCAATATTCCTGATAACCAGGAATACCAAATATCTTAAACCTTTCTTTCTGAGTTAGGAAAAAAACACTTACCTTTCCTGCCCATTTCAAAGTCTGATGATTTAAGCAGCTCTGCTTTTTCCAAAGCCAGCAGTAGTGTATTTTATTTCTCTTCTTGTACAACTTTTAAAATAAAGCCTTCTGATGAGGGCACTTCTAACAACTCCACCCAAACAAAATTGTCCAAGTCAGGTGAGACAAATGGGCCAGGGTCATTCCGTGTAGTGTCTAGTACTCACTTATTCCTCATTCTCCTAATATAGATTTGTCTCAGAGAGGCCCCTTAATGTAGATGAGAATGAATCTTTGCTCACAGGTATTTTTTAAAATTCAAACTCTTTGACTGACTTTGAAGCATCACAGAAAACATTGGAAAATATTTTCTGAGGAAGAATAACTAGCTCCACAGAGGAAAACAGCCGCTAATGTGCTTTGTGTTCCACTGAATGCTTAACATAAAATGCTTTAATGTTCATTGCAGATGAACTGGAACCAGGCTGCTATAATACCAGTATAATCTCCAAGGAAGCAACTGGCTTCAATTTCTGAGAACTATGTGCAAGTTGGAGCCTCGTGAATGATGCATCAAAAGAAGCAACCACAAAAGCTTGATTTATGGCAACCTAGTGCAAGTGGCAGAAGTCATCCTCCTGTTTGCATCGAGGTAGGTTGGAAAGTCCTAAATGTAATAGACAATCTATCTAATAGTTTGCAAGCACTTGGTATTTTAGGAAGCAAATTGTTTAAAAGGATTTTATAAGCAATCTTCTGAAAATATTAACTGCCCTGAATCTCTTCAAATATTTGATGTTGTATTCTGGTGCTGAAAAAAAACATGTAATCATTTGTGAAATTTGAGCTGAAGTTGTAAAAGTAATTAATGACATAGTAGCTCTCTCTCCCGTGCTTCAAGTAGGATAATGAAACATTAAAGATAATCTTGGATAAAAAGAAAAAAAACCCACAGTCCTTCAAAACTGGAAGCTTTGATCCTGCTTGTCAGGTTTGCCATTGCATTTGTTGACATGTTAGTTGGACACTGCAAACACAGTATCCCAGTATCCCTGGACACAGTATCCCAGCATCTCTGGACACAAGGATAGAAAGATCGGTTACCCTTTTTGCCAGCTGAAAGGTTTTGAAGCATACTCTGAAAATACGAAAACTTTGCTGAATAGTTGGCACTAATGTCTCTTTAGGGAGCATGAGGAGAGCGTGGCTATTCCTTTTCATGGTGTCTGGCTAGTTTTCATCAAAGAGACTCCATAAACAACTGCCATACACAAGATGTAGTATGTAGAAGGCTAGTCAAGCAGCTAATTTAGCTGTGAAGTAGTGCCCTAGCCATTCAAATGGTTGCTTTCTTTCCCTCTGGTTTCCAAAAAAGATCTTTGTCCAAATGCAGTTTATAATGTGCTGCACAGTGCATTTTAGCACAACAGCACAATAGCCGATATTTGTTGTTCTCATTTAAAAATTAAAGAGCTCCACCATGATCACCATAAATCCTGCAATACCTTTGAGGTCTGGCAGGCTTTTAAGGTCACCTCTCTTTAAATTTGAAAATGGCTGCTTGGGTTCAGCTCTTCCTGCCAGGAGGACTCAATTCATTAACTTGCACTTATGTGGATGGTCATTTTACTGTTTCTTTAACTGAACTTTTACATTGGCTGCCCGCTGTGCACGGAGTGCTGCGAGCAGTTCAGAAAGTAGGTGCACGCTGTGAAGGCAGCCCTCTCTGTAAATAATGTTCCAATTAATAAGATAATTATGCAGCACTGCAGTACTTTATTGGTGCTCTCTGTTACTGCAGCGCTGGTCATAGCACAACGGCTTGGATGATAGCATCAACGTTTTCTTGTAAGCCCTTGCCTTTGAAAGGTTAGACCTGGAAATCCATTCCACTCTGCAAATTTGACACAGCAAAGAAACAGAAAGGCATATATTTTACAGTGTTTTTATAGAAAATTGCTTATAGGTTATACGAGCAAAATTAAAAGGGAAAGAGAGGATTTATTAGAGAGTCTTTTTATATGAAATGCTTTCTATTTTATGGCTTGTAAGAGTAAAAACAGAATGAAAATGTATCTTCAGTTCCATTTTTAATGTTTACTATAACTCTCCAAAGGCATTTTAAACTGGAATTTTACAGATCATTAGTCTGCTATATGAGCAGGCCCTGGCATGACTGTAGAGTGAAATTTCAAAGGTCCAGATGCCATCTGTAAAGACCTGGGTAGAATCTAGATGCATAACACAAAAGCCCCCTGCCAAACTGCTCGACAACCTTGGGGATGCCTGTGTACTAAAGGCACTTCACTGGCTTGACTTTACACATCCCCCGATGCCTAGGGCCATGCTTCTGGGCTCAGCAAGTGCTGCTGTCTTGGGACCTACCTCGTGTCTCAGCTCCAAAGGCATGCAGAAAGTAATGGGTCTTCTGCACTATTTCCTCGGGGCCCTGACCTAGGAGGATGTGTCAGAATGTGCTCTCCATCATAATAATACACTGAATGGAAAAACAAAACCAGAAACCACACACTTGTTTTCTTCTAAAATTATCTGTCGCATAGAATAGACATAAGACTAACTGAGGAAGAAGAGTATCCAGACTGAGGTCAAGAAAGAAAGAAAGAAAAAAGAAAACAGAAAGAATAGACCTTACAGCCTAGAGGTTAGAACGTTCACATGGACAGGATGGGCCTGGGTCTCTGGATAAAATGTAGGTACAGTCATTCATCAGACTTGCATGTAGTTAAGTTTCTAGATATAATCAATTAAAATTTAACAAGAATCATACAATATATGTATCTGGTGTCTTCTACATTAAAATTTGTACTATAAATAGTATCAAAATAATTTTGCCATACATCTGCATTATTTTCCAACCATTTTGAGTATGTTAATTTTACATGTTATGTCTACTTTCTGTATTTTTCAAATTCTAGAGTCATGGACCTCTAATTCTCAGTCGGGATCCTTCAGCACTGTCATAATATGCAATAAGTCTCAGTTTTGCCTCTCTTGTGCATCCATGTGGTTTTGCATCTTTCAGATTATCAGTTTTGAAATCCATCTCTTTTGTGTCCTTATCACCTCTCACAGAGTTATCGCTGGTTATTTACCATGGCTTAGTTTTTTCCTGTACAAAATACAGAATAACTTCAGAGTTAAGCAATAAAGGTTATCTGTTAAGCTGTATTGAGGTGAAGTCACTCCTGACTTTAACATTCTTGTTGACTATATGGAGGAAAGGTAAAAGGGCAAATGGGAAAGTCAGCTTTTGAAGTTGTATACTTTTTTTTTCACCTGCTCAATATGATGAAATTTTGAGCAATAAAATAAATCTCCACATTTGTTGAAGACACAGCAAACCAGGAAGGCAGAAGAACTAGTGAAGCAAAAGAGTTCAAGTTCAGATAACTCCTCTTCCTGAGCTATATGAAAAATCCGCTCTGGAAGAAAGAAGAACCCAAAGCAAATCCTTCCCTGAGCTGCAGAAAGAAGCCTTTGCAATTAGCCAGAGCAAATGACACACAAATTACTTGTCTTTCAGTATCTAGATACCCAGATCAGGATATCTGTGCTACAACACGTGTGGGCTGCATTATGCTTAGCTGCCACTTCGTAACACTGGTTTAGTCTGTAGAAGAGGTTTTTATCACTTCCATGTTTCAGTGATTCTGTCACATAATCCTGGCGCAGCAAGAGTACAAACTAAAGTAGAAACCACTTTCATCATCTGGGCAGAACATCACTGCTCAGCACCACACATCTAATCTGATTGCCAAATATTTCATGTGGACCTTTCTGTTCCTTGTCTTTCACAGGGCTGGTTTAGTCCAGCACAGGGGTCTGAGGAAGCGCTGATGTCCTTTTGCACTCAATCAAGCTGACCTGAGCACAAAATAATGCTACATTTAAGAAGACAAATTAGCATTTTGTCACTGAAAGATTTTATGAGGCAATGTGTAAAGGTCTGGCAATGGACAGTGGGAATTGTTGGAATGAGAGTAGCAGAAAACACAGGCTGTTTATAGTACTTTGATAATGAGTTTAGTCTACCCATAACTTCAAAACATAAAGAAAGCTTTTCATTGGGCTTTCTGGTGGGGGGAACATTCCCTCTGTTGTGCATCCAACATAGTGTAAAGCATGTGCCCCATGGAAACAGCAGAAACAATGAAAAGTGAAAGAGAGGAAAGCCAATTCTGGGGTGTAGAATCAGAGACAGAGAAAGTGAAATTCAGCAGTGGATGGCTGAGTGGTCTGTCTTCAGGTGAAACGGTCTTCTGACACATTATCCCTTCCACCAGCACTGCTGCTGGTGAGAAATCGCTACTGCAGGTAGAAAATGAAGGCTCCTGGAAGAACACAGGATGTGTGCAGGAAGGAGTGAGACAGCTTCCAGCATGACCTCCTCTCCCCTTTGAGCCAGCAGTAGCTCTGTCCCCATCACACCAAAAACCTGGCTCACCTGCAGGCTGGGGACCAATGACCAAAGAGGCTTTTCCTGGTCAGTCATGGCTTAACACTATGCTGGGTGCTGGCCAGCACATCACAGAGTAGTTTTATGGTGGGATGTCACAAATGGATGGCAATGCCTCCTGTGGGAATGGATGTGTCTGGAAGTGTTGAGCAGAACGGCTGTTTTTGTGCTGTTCCTGTCACAGAAATGAACAGCTAGGTTTGCACTTGGACAAGTACCGAGGAGTTAGTAGCCTGGTTTGAGAGTGAAAAATCTTTACCCAAGAGAAATGCCGTGTGGGTTATTGCGATGCCCTCATCAGGCCGTCGAGAGCCTTGCATTCCTCCCAGTAGTGATAAGCAATAAAAGCAAAAGAAATAGTAAGAGAACCAGGCTTGTTTGTCTACATTATAAATATACATGTGTCTTTTAAATGTCTTATTGCTAGGTTTCCCCAGGCACTCTACTTTGAGTTTATCTGGGACAGATTACTTTTTCATTTCAATTTCATCTTATCATTCTGGAGGCACTTAATGTGAAACCTATATGTTCATAGCAAGCTTCTACGAGGTAGCTCCAGTGTTCTGAAGATCTTTGCAAAAAAAGAATATTATATTACATCAGTTGTTTGATTACTCTCCAGTGCTTTCCTTCACACAGGCTTTACCTTAAGCCAAACACTTTCCCAGGAATATAGGCATATATGAGACTGAAGGTGAATTACAATAAACTTATCTATAGCAGCTATGAAATTAAATCTTATTAAGTGGCAGAATTATCCTGTGGTAATAGGCAACTCTTTTTTGTCCAGAAAAGCTCATTTGTATATGAAGAAAGTTGAGACTGACAATTGCAGTTTGATGGTTGATATGAGAGAAGCCTCACTTTTCATGGTTTGGAGCATTTATTGCAGCTCTGAAAGCTCAGAAGAACCATTTAAATGTCTAACTAGTGGCCCAAAACATAAGATGTTTGCAAACCTCATAATATTTTCAGCAGCTCCGTTTCAGGCTGTTGCAAACCATTAGTAACGCACCACAACAACTGGGTAAAAAAACCCACACTGTTCAAACAATCTCATTAAACTGTCATCTTTCTTTTTGTACTTCTGTTATTGCTAAAGCGAGAATGTATGTGTGTTAACAGCAGTTTTTTACTCCATTAGCAAGGCTGCGCCTGTAAAAAGTGAGCGCATAAATGGATTTTGTCGTGATCTGTATTGTACACAAGTCTTGCACTGTGCACACGACATGGAAGTGACACAGAGTGGTGCCATGTTTGTTGGCAGGTAAATATCACAGGGAAATAAAGCAAACTCAGCTACACAAATAACAAACTGATCGTTTACTCCTTACTCATGGGGTAATAACCTTCATTAGGGCCGTGTAAACCTCAAGGATTACGCCCAAGGTGTTAAAAGCAAACAAATGTCCAAGTGGAAGACTGTGAAGGGCTCAGGATAAAAATAACAACTGCTGTCATCATGAGGAAGCTCTTGAAATTTCTGTTGTGAATGAAAACCAAGCAACACAAAAATATTCAGTGGGCTGTCAAAGCAGTAACTCCCCCATGAAGCACAGGTTGTCCAGGGAGGTGGTGGATCTCCTCTTCCTGGAGATTCCCCAAATGAGACTGCACTACTACTGGTGTGACCTGCTCCAGTTTTCCATACAGAGCAGGGGCACTGCCACTGCCACAGTCTTTGGCTCTACACTTTCATCTAGCAGGGTTGATCTAGATGTTGTTTAAAAGTGTTGCATCCCACAGCAGCACGACAGCCCTAAATATTTCTGGTGTTGAGTTGGCCTTAGCTGCTCAGGCCTCAGAAACGTCTATTGACAAAACACTAGACGAAGGTGGGAATAGCCCATGAAGTGCATAACACACACGCTGCATCTTAACTACTACCGAGACACTGGCTCGGGACTGCAGGGGAAAGCAAATGAGTGCCCTGGGCAGGTATGTGCCTTTTGCTGTGATACAGTATTTAATGACATGCTAGGCGTTATCATCTGATGTAACAACCCTTTCTCCTCCCAGCTCTGATTATGGGTAACTTACTACATTGCAGCCCTATTCTCAGGCTTAACAGTCATCTCAGTGCTAATCTCACTTCAGGAAATCCCTGGCATCCCTAACTATACCTTTTGATTTTTAACCAGTGAATTATTTGTCTAAAAATGGAAGCTTCAAGAGAAATTTGCAGTATTTTTTAATGCAAGCAAAAATTCTAGGCTGCACCAAGGCAGTCTCCCAGCATAACCACCTTCATGGGAAGTTTTCAGTGCTCTCCATGGAGACTGGATTTGGATAAACAAGGTTAGTGATTAAAAACAACTGACAATATCTTTTTAGTAATAGACTGCTTTTAACTAGAAAAATGCTACAGTTTAAGAAGCCCATTGAGATATATTTTAAAACATGACACCCAGAACTCACATAGTGGAAGAAAGGAATTAAACTATAAAGTCAATTGCCGTTGAAAGATATGAAGCTGTTCAATGGTCCAATTAGTATCTGGAAGACACTGATTAAAAATATTCAGTTCTTGGGATTAAAAGATCATGTAGTCCTTATAGCAAGCAAATAACCAAAAGACAATTTTGTTATAGCTGATTTTGATCTAACTGCACACATTCTTAACATTTTTTCATCTTTCATTGAAAGTTCCAGTCTTGGTTCCTTCTGAAAGGCGTGTTTCTGCAGTTTAAGTTTAAATATTAGATTTGGGCTGGGGGAAGACAGGAAGAAAAAAGTTTTTTTCTATATTATATAAATAAATACATAGTTTCAACTATTTAGACAAAGTGACAGAGGCAAGAAACTGGTGCAAGTCAGGTCAGACTGTATTTGTTTTCCTAGCCTTGCTGATACACCCTGAAGACAAGGACGGATATTCTCAGGGTAAGTTGCTGGAGAATGTAGACAGCAAAAGACAAGAGCAAGGTGTTTGCAATAGTCTGTGTGGTTGAGAAGCTGCTCTAGGCTCTCCATTAAATATTCTAAAAATGAGCACACAAAGTTCAGGATTATTGCCTTTAGCTATGGTAAATGTGTGTATAGCTTCTGCATGGTATTTTTATAGAAGCATTACAGTCCTATGTAATACTTCTATTTCATAAAATATGGCATATACAAAAGAACACCCCGGGTGATGTTTCATAATCATATATTTGATTCAAAATATGTTTATGACGCTAAATTTTCCTGTCTCATCAAACTTCTGCTCACAGTAAAGAGTGAGGCCAGCATAAGTCTCCTGCAGCTTTTCTTTGCTTGACAGGTATGGGGCTGTGCAGTGAGCTGATAATCAAGGGCTTTACTTTGGAGCAGTCATAATTTTTCTGATCCCACCTGAAAAATGCATAAACCTTTCAGAAATAATTCATCTTTAAGCCTGTGCATTTTATGGAGGGCTGTAGGTTTTTCTGAAGGGTGATGACATTTCCACCTAGCGGCAAGTCCCAAGAACTTAGCAAACACAGTATCAAGTCTTGGATCAAAATCAGCTAATCTGAATTTTTGTGTGTAACATGAGAGGCATAATGAAAAAAAAAACACCACTGTATTGAGAGTGATTCATAGAATCACAGAATACTTAAGGTTGGAAGGGACCTGTAGAGGTCATCTAGTCCAACCCCCCTGCACACGCAGGGTCCCCTAGAGCATGTGGCACAGGGTGATGTCCAGGCGGGTTTGGAAGATCTCCAGAGAAGGAGACTCCACCACCTCTCTGGGCAGCCTGTTCCAGTGCTCTGTCACCCGCACTGTTAAGAAATTATTTCTCAAGTTCCTGTGGAACTTTTAGTGCCTCAATTTGTGGCCGTTTCCTCTAGTTCTGTCACTGGCCACCACTGAGAAGAGGCTGACCCCATCCTCCTCACTCGCTCTCTTGAGCTACTGATCAGGTAGCTGATCAGGTCCCCTCTCAGCCTTCTCTTCTCCAGGCTGAAGAGGCCCAGCTCTCTCAGCCTTTGCTCATAGGGCAGATGTTCCAGGCCCCTAATCATCTTCGTGGCCCTGCGCTGGACTCTCTCTAGCAGCTCCACATCCCTCCTGCACTGGGGAGCCCAGAACTGCACACAGGACTCGAGGTGCGGCCTCACCAGGGCTGAGTAGAGGGGCAGAATCACCTCCCTCGACCTGCTGGAGACGCTCTGCTTAATGCACCCCAGGATCCCATTGGCCTTCTTGGCCACGAGGGCACACTGCTGCCTCATGGTCAACTTGTCGTCCACCATGACGCCCAGGTCCCTCTCTGCGGGGCTGCTCTCCAGGAGGTCGGTCCCCAGCCTGTAGGCATGTCTAGGGTTATTCCTGCCCAGGTGCAGGACCCTGCACTTGCCCTTGTTGAACTTCATGAGGTTACTCGCCGCCCAGTTGTCCAATCTGTCCAGGTCCCTCTGGATGGCTGCGCAGCCCACAGTGAAGATACTGTCTGGCAGAAAGATCTGGGCAGTGGGGGAAGACTTGGGATACAGGCAGGCTGCATGGAGATGAGTGCCAGGGGACTCCCAGGTACTGTGGCTGCTAATGCCCAACACGGGAAGAGATGAACAGTGGCCCAGCAGGAACCCACTCATCTTCCCGCCTGGCCTTCCCAGGCCAGCAGTGGCCTCCCTGGGGGGGAGGAACTTTGAGACCTCGAGATGCTGACACGAGGGTGCAGCCCTTGGTGCATAACTGCAGTGAGGTGGCTGCCCAGCTGCTGGGTGTTGAGCAGCACGGAAGGCAGGGCTTGTCGGTGCCGCCCAGGCTGGAGACCTTTCCTTGATAATTAACATTATACCTACTGCCCCAGGCAGTGAAGCAGTTTGGGTTTGCTCCATTGCTGTTCAGCTCCCAGGTCTTCACACACAGCATGGATAGCCAGGCCAACAGAAACTCTCCTCGGGCTCTCACCACCTGAACTGCCCCTTCATTTCCCACTGGTTTATGTTTCAAAATGTTGTGTTTTTGACAAGACAGGCAGTACTGCAAGTCTCTTTTTTTCCCTAATACACACTTGAAAAATAGTGTGCCAAACAGTACTCTGTACCAAAAAAAGAGAAATGTACCTTCCAGGAGGGATTTAGAACAAGCCCAAAATAAAGAATACACTTTTTCTGTGTAGGCATGCTTTATCTGAAAATAACATTTTCACACGTAGCAATTCTGACCAGCACGTTCTTTTATTATTATTATTATTATTATTATTATTATTATTATTATTATTATTATTATTATTATTATTATTATTATTATTATTATTGTTATTATTATTGTTATTATTATTATTATTTTATTTTATTTTATTTTTGTTTATTTTTCACACTTACATAAAAGAGCCTTTGTTCAAAGAAAGAAAAAATTCTATATGTTAGGCAAGAGTGACATCTACTGCTGACAAGCAGTGGGTCTATAGTGGACATATATTTTGCTGGCTGGCCGTGTCTCAATTTTTAAAGACAAGTTGTGCTAATAGACTCTAAACACATCAGCTCTTTGGCTTACACTGTTAATTAAAAGGAATGAGATTGTGTATTTGTATAAAATTACAATTATTTAAAAATACAATATAAAATCAGTATTTAAAGTTTTAGAAAAATATAATATAAAATTAGTATCCAACTTTCAGATGAACAAAACGAAATGAAATGCCAAATACTCTGAACGAAATGCCAGTATTGTTAATGCCAAAGCCAAGGCACATGTAAATAAAACAACACCACTGACAACTCAAAATTGATGAATAAGTAAGGGAGAAGCCCTCCAGAATTGAGATAAATAATTAACCCACTAAATCCTTATTCATTTTAAGGAAGAGTCTATATGAGGTGAGAATCTGGATTCAAAGTCAACTAAATACATAATTTGGGTGGTGAAGTATTTTAATATCGAAAGTAAGTTACTACTTGACTTCAGATCTCAGAAGTGACTGTAATTATTCCTAGTCAGGTCTTTTGTGTGATGCTAGACCTGTGCCACGATAAATCATCACAGTTCAGACCTTAAAGAAACCATTCTGGGTAAACAGGAGCTTGACAATTTCTGATCAGCAGAAGTTAAAAATTTCATGCCACCGATAAACTCAAATGAGTCTTTTCACTACACAAATTTGTGTTTAAATTCAGGCTGCTTTCTGCCTGTGAATACCATGAGCAGCCTAGTAGGCACACCGCCATGCTTCTGGATCCAGATCCTAAACATAAAAAAGGAATACAAAGGACTGGACTATCTTGTGGACTAATAAAAGAGAAAATGTGAAAAATAAGGTATTTCAGTTAGCAGCTTCAGGACTCTGGGAAACAGAGACAAGGCGGCTGAATCTGTTGGTAAACATGACTGTCCAGTCGTGGGACGGGATTGACCACGCGGTAAGATACTAGGATAATTTTTTGCTCTCAGAATGTTGGATTTTCAGTCTTACTCTTGATTTTTACAGCTTGTAAACTTCATTGGGTCATCAAATACTAGGATTATTTAGGCAGGAGGAGACCTCAGGAGGTCTGTAGTTCAATTTGCTGCTCAGAGCAGAGTCAGCTCTGACGCTAGACCAGGTTGGCTGGGGCTTGATCCAGTCAGGTCTTGAAACCTTCAAGGATGGCTCAGTGTCCCAGAGTGGCCTGCCCTGGTTGTGTTTATGGAGACAAAGTTGAACTGGACAACATTTTTGGTTTTCAGCTGCAAAGAGGCAGCAACAGAGTGATAGCCTAGGGGTATCTAGAGGTTTTTTGAGCCTCAGCCACATGCCCTTGGGAAGACAAGCACACCAGGGGAAGAAGGAGCTCGCATCATTTGTGCTGCATTGCAAAAATGATTGATAACAGGTGACTATCACAGCTAGGTCTGAACCAATATTTGCTCTTCTGCTGCACAGGCTCACCACATGGGCAGCTAGGGTCTGTGCTAGACAAGTATGCCATGAAAGAGTGTTTTCATGTCTTCTGTCCAAGAAGTATAAGGGCAAAGCCAATCTCTCTTTTAGCTTTTACCATACCTCAAGCATACGTATTTCATGGTTTTGCCTCAGTTCCCAGTTAGTTTTGGTTCCCTGCCGCTCTGCTGGCCACCCTTTCTGTCCCTGCACACAGGCACTGCGCCTGCTTTGCCTACACAGGACCTCTGCAGTCGAAGAAAGCAGCAGGGTCCATCGCTAACTGCAGAGCACTGGACATCTGCATAACACATACCAGCAACCCAAGAAAGGGGAAGAGTCTGAGGAAGGAACTTTCAAGACCTCGGCCGAGTTGCATGACAAGATCTGTCAGTAACAGGCAGCCTTGGAAGAGGCGCTGTGCAAGATGAGAGAAATCCTCAGCCATGTGCAGCGCAAACAAGGGAAAAAAAGAATATTCTCCCTAGCACATCAGAGACAGATTTTACAAATGTCAAGCTCTTCAAGGCTGAAATGAAAGAGAAAATAAAGCTATGAGACATGAACTTGCAGTTAAGATACAGGCAGTCAGCCTCCAAGTGTGATGTATTCCATAACTCAGCTCTGAAATATATATGATCAGCATCAGTCAACTAATCTGTCATAGTACAACAACCCCACTGAACTTAAAAAAAATATGGAAAGAGTTATAAATAAAACATTTCAAAGATTTCATATCCTATTTTTTTGTCTTCTTAGACCTTTTTTTTTTCATTCCAGTGAGTCACTACAAAACGTATCGGGAGAACCGCTTAGGCACAAGCACACAGCTTGGGAATATTGTTCGAGCGACTGGAACACTGTGTGCGTGACAAGGCTGTTGTGCACGGCAGGGTGTGCGGCCACCCAGCGGCACCCGCCTGCTCTCCCAGCTCCTTAAGTGCCCTCTTACTCCCGGGAGGGCAGACACGGGCCACCAACAGAAACATGGGGGTTTTGGCACCCCATCTGAGAGGCCTGAATTGAGTGCATCAAGCATGGGAAGGAAGTGCTCAGGGAAGTGCAGGAAAGGGGAATGAATGGCCGGAAGAACGAGTAGGGTGGCTTTTTACTACGCAAAATTACTAAGCAACAGTCTGTAGCAGAACTCAGCTGCAATCTGGAGTTTTGTGCAGTAAAAGGAAAAGGAAATAGTTTTCTCAGAGGAAAACTGTGGCTGCATTTGAAAAATGTGTGCATATGTGCATTTTGGAGCCAGTTTGACAACCCAATCAATGAATATGTTTCAGTGACAGCTTCTTAAATTGTTTCCATTACAAATACAAAAACTCTCTGTTGGGAAAACGAAGGAGAAAAACATGGGAGGAGGGAAGCACATGGTCAGGGAGGTCGGATGGAGAGATTTATCAAAGAAATCCATGGCACTGAATCTACAGCTCCTCTTGTCACTGAATTGCCCACAATGCTTGTCAAAATCTCATCTCAGTCAATATGAAGCCTGGCAAAGATGCATAACTTCCATTTTTGTAGTCTTCAGTTGCATCGGACCAAAAAATGATAGTAGAGTCAGAACAATTTCAAAGGCTAATATTCTTTGCACAGGATTAAAATGTTTCAGCACTGTGTATATGGATATTACACAAACAGTCATGTGGGATTCATGTCAAAATACACATTAAAGAACATCTAAATTTGAGCATAATTTGGATACAAGATGAAGACAACATGGCAGTGCCTAGTCTGGCCTGGAAAGCGAGAGGAGCGTTGTCAAGACCTGTGCTACAGAGGCCTTCCTCTCTGACCCTGCACGGCAGAGGTTACCCTGCTACGGGGCTTCTCTGCTCTACTACTCTAGGTGGGCACAAGGATTCCCTGCTAGCTGCTGCTGATGCAGTAGCAGAACAAGATTTTGTGATTCTCCTACGTCATTCATTGCAGTCTCTCTGCCTTTCTCACCCTCATTTCCTAGCACGAGGAATGCATTTATCTCCCCCTCTTTCCATCATGGCAGCTGAGAACAAGACAGGATTTTATTTTCTGTTCCTACATTTTTTGAAAATGGATGCAGTGAGCTTCTCTCCTCCTTTCTACTCCCTCTTTTGGTAGGGCCGAGTGCCCATAGTTTTCACTTAATGCTTAAATCAAAGTTCCACTGATCAAGGGTCAGAGAGCCCCAAAATCAGAACAGGTTCCCTGGTAGCTAGAGAAGTATCTTAAGGCTCAGGATAACCACATGTGCAAAATGCACCCTCTGCCTTCAGCACGCAGCAACATCTTATGGATAGCTCTAGTAGAGTCAATTTGGGCACCCCTCTGGAGATGCCTGAGATGCACAACAGGGATGAAAGTCTTGAAGCACAAGTCAGAATCAAATAACAATGTAGGCACAGGACTTTAATTGTGGGCATGATGCATATTCAGAATCATAAGAAGCAAAAGATTCTCTACATCTTCAAATCAAGATTTGTTTTTTTTTATTAAAAAAACCCCAAAGCTTCTAACCAATAGTTTTTGGAAATTCTCAGCAAAATTCTATGGCTGTGCAAGAATAGGTATTCTAATCGTCCTTCTGGCTTTAAAAACAGTGATCTCTGCTCTAAAGTTGCATGGGAGCATCATCATCTATTGCTCTGCAACTGTTCCAATATTTACACAGAAGGTGCTCGATGCTGATTAACAACTCCAAAAGCTGAAAATCTTCCATATTACTAAAGGAATTTCTTTCACTTGCCTTCACTGAGAAATATTTGTGCTTCACTTCTAGCCCAGATTGGTGTATCTCCAGCTAGGTTTATGCCAAGAGTCTCTCCCCGGGGATGTAATCACAGCAATCACCAAGTCCTGTTTAAATCTACTCTTAAAGGAACTAACCGGGTGAATCTCTAAAGACCCATACATCTCTCAAGATGTATCACAACACACCTGTCAGAATGTGCTCGTTCCTAAAGATCTTTCCCAATTCCTCATAGATTTTCAAAGTCTTTTTCTTTTTAAATAGTAGCCCTAAGCCTGAGATGAAGTATTCCAGATTCTAAAGAAGATTCAAAAATCAATCATACAAAGCAAGAAAATTGATATAGACTAACAGAATCCAATATACATTAACAGGAACTTATGAATAAAATGCATGAAGTTCTTCATCTATGTGTTGGGATACAGTGGGATGCCTGAAAAACATGCACCTTCACATGACCTCCCACACACCCAGCAAAACAAATTTGCAAGATGTTTCTGTGATATGTAGTAATTAAATTATTACTATGCAGTGGCTATTTACAGGGGAAAAGTGGTTTCAACACTTTCTATGGCATGCAACACATTTGGGGTTGTACGACCATTGCCAGCTTATTTCTGAATTTATTTTTGAAATATAACTGAATGGTTTCATTCAAGTTAGCTATTGATTAAAGATATACGAGAAGGAGTTAAGGAGAACAAATTATGCATGACTGGTAAGCTCAAATTCATTCATGTGAAGATGGCAAATCCTGAGAGCTTCATAGAGACAAAGCAACAGGTCAGTTATGCAATCATTTTAAAAGTTATATTGGCTAAATAATTTGAGCCTGATTCATCATTATATTTTGCAGTATATAATTGCTTGCGTTTCCAGGTTCACATCTCTTATTATCATAAGAAAGTAAATAACAGCTTCAAAGGAGCAATATTTCTAGATGTGAAATTATGTTCAGTGTTGGAAAACATTCAAGTTCTTTTCAGCCTCATCTAAACATTTCCTTCTCAAGATAATAACTTCCCTACCTGTTCATGTAAGTTTGCAAATATTTAATTTAAAATCAAATCTGGAGGGCTTATGTTTTGAAAGTGTTTTCTTCTTCAAGGGAAAAGAGAAGCATGAAGAGGAGAAACAATCGATGCATTGTAACAGCTTGGCAGGAAACCAAGCACAGGCAGCCCACAAATCAAACACTTGGGGAGGGAGAGAGAAGATGAGGCAAAAGGTGTAACCCTGGCTCTGTAGGAAGTCTCTACAGTGTCATACGCACACCTAAAAGCCAAGTCACCCCACGCAGTGTTCAACTATCTGTCCCCCTGCCCTGATGAGGGCAGCATCTCCGGGCAAGTTGCTGTTCCCTGAGCTCAGCGCCCAAGGAAAGTAACAGAAACGCTGCCCATACAGAGGGCCTTGCTCAGCCCTGTGCCTCTGGAGCTCCCATGGGAGGAAGCTGCTCCTCCAAGCTGGGGAGCGAGGGCTCCTTGGGCTCTGCTCTCCCCTCCCGGCATTTCTCCATGTGGGCACTGCTTCCTTGTGTACCTTCACCTCGCTCTGCCCGCGTTGCCACAGGCTGGACATGCCCCAGCCACCCCGCAGCCGCCCCACGCGGGCGCAGGCAGTCCCAGCTGACCTGGTGGGTGACACAGGGCTGGTCCCCACCGCCTGTGCTGCTGGGTGCGGCAGGGAGGGCCACCGGCGCAACAGGGACCCAGCACGGAGCCCTTGGCATGGGTCTGCCCCGTGGCGCAGTGCCACTCACACAGTGGGGTACTTCAGGCTCCAGCCGTGGAGAGGACAGGGGAGATCACAAAGGACATGCAGGTAAAAAGCATATTTTCTTTTAAAGATCTCTATTAGGACGCGTGGTAAAGTGGGGAGGAAGGAGGAAAGGGTTAACGGATGGCGAAAGCATAGAAAAAATAAAACATATGTGATGCATCAAATACGCAAATCCACATACTCTTTATGCATGGAGATACTTCACTGAATGATAAAGAGTAAGGGCAGCAGGGCTCACATCTTTATCCATATATATATCATTCGTATTTCTTAAGTCTAAGCCAGTGGAAGAGTCAAACACTGCAAGCCAAATCCTATTTAATTTACTCAGCAACACATCTGTGTGAAATATAGTCCAATTACAGGCATTAGGTTACTTTGCCATGGATGCAGCCGTTTGGCTTTTATTTCCAGTAGGGTCTAATTAAATTATCACAATGCAGAAGTAGACAAGTTTCCCTTATACGTGACTGCAATTAAAGACAAGCAATCACAGTATTTTTTAAAGTGACTCCAATCAATTGGTTACAGTAAAGCATACTATATAATAGAGCAGTGACTCCACCATTGAGACTGAAAGAGGATTTCTATTTCAATAATCTAGCTCCCTTTTATTACGAGTTCTGCTCTCGGATAATTTATTTAAAGTTCATTATATGTCTACAGAATATATCATTTGTCCTCTGCCTCAGCTGCAGAAGTCCCATTACAGCCAATTACTTAGTATGATAAAATCTGCCTCGGTACAAACTGTTGTTTAATTAGACTTAAGTTTTTTCTTAATTGTGTTTGCAATTCAGACAACAAAATAAAAAGGCTGACAGCAAAGATTTGCTGTCGCCTTCCTGTGGCCATGGTGGTAACCTGTTACATTGCATATAGGCAGACCCAGACCCATGGGCTTTTCCTGAAACACTCATCTCCACTATGGATTTGCTCAGCCAACACCAGCGCTGCAGTGGCCTGACCTGCAGGAGTCTCATGTTCCCAGAAGGGAGGCAGATACCAAGAGAGAACGTGCAGAAAAAGGTCTGGTGACCAAATCAGAGTCATGCAGAGCCAGCAAGGGCAGTGCCCCATCACACGAAACCAGCTCTGAGACTGATCTCACAACTGCACTGACATGGAAGCCGTTCTCAAGTCTTTTTATCTCCCTGCTATGTACAGCATCATCCTCCTGGTGGGATTGCCAGGAAACATCATTGTGATTTGTGTTTACAGTTTCAAAATGAGGCCGTGGAAGAGCAGCACCATGATCATGCTGAACCTGCTCCTCACAGACTTACTCTACTTAACCAGCTTTCTTTTTCTGCCAATGGGGAGCACTGGATCCTTGCTGAATTTATGTGCAAGTTCATCCGCTTTGGATTCCATTTTAACTTGTACAGCAGTATCCTTTTCCTTACCTGCTGCAGCATCTTCTGGTACGTGATGATTGTCCACCCTATGAAATCCTTGCACCTCCAGAAGAAACGGTGGGCAATGGTGGCTTGCTCTACAGTCTGGGTGATCTCATTGGCAGCTGTCACTCGTGTCAACTTCTCCATCTCCTCAAAAGTGTAATAACAAAACAGAATTTTATGCCTCGACCTCACCAGCTCTGAAAATCTCAACACCATCAGATGGTACAACTGGCTTCTGGTTGGATTGGCCTTCTTGCTGTTGCTGACAGTGACACTATGCTGCACACTCATTATTTATACCTTGGCTATGGGACCTCACCTGCAGGCTTGCTGCAAACAAAAGGCCTGCAGACTTGTCATCATCCCCTTGGTGGTCTTTTATCTGTGTTCCCTCTCCTTCCATGTCTTTTGGGTGTTTTGGGTTGACCTACAATTGTGTCTGGTAAATTGTTGCTTGGAGAAGCAATTCTGCTCTGCCTATATCATCTGTAGCCCCTGGCTGCACTCAACACGTGGTAACCTATTACTTTATATTGTGATTGGAGGTAAAGGATTCCAACAAGCCAGCTGCTCTCCTCCAAGGTGGAGGTGGAGGAGATCGATTCAGCAGGCTGGGAGCAACAGTGATGTGAACAAGTCGGTCATCACATTAAAGTTTGAAAGAATTCCTTCAGGAAAATCACAGCGGTTACAAACAAATACGAGATTGCTTTGGTGTCATAATCTCCTACACGGGCAGGTGTGTTGATGTGGTGGCAAGAATTGCATCTGGTCTCTCTCTCCCTCTGCACTGTAGCATTTGTCAAAATGCTAAGTCTCAGTAGCAACAAACAAAAAATCACCACCAACAAAAAAAGAAATTAAAGGACTGTAAGCAATCTTGAAGGTAGAATTTAAAATTATTTTAAAAAGCTTTAAATATCCAAAGATATTTGGGAAATATCTTCTTGCTTTAGTCTTTGTGATTGATTCAGAGATGAGTTTTGACAAGAGCAACTTCCACTGGTTTCACTGTTGTCACTGATATAGTGCCCTGTTTATTACAGGCAGAGTGAAACGTAGCAGATTGTCACGGCTGCTGAAATCACTGAACTGCATACTTAGAAAGCACCTAGATAAATAAGATGCTTTTGGACTAGATGGACCTCATGAACTTCAGCATAGGGCACTAAAAGAACTAAAGGACGAAATCTCAGAGCTGGCCTTATGAAGGATGAGAGGGGAGTACCAGAGGAGGACAAAAATGATCAGTAGCCATAGAAAAGGAATGGTGTAGGACTTAGAAAACGGACAGATTAATGTCCACCTCAGAAAAATAGTAAAACAAATAATCAGATAGTAAATCTGCAGAAGATGAGTAAGAATATGGATTTATCAGACACATGCAATCCTAAATCAAGCTGTTTCCTACTAAAATAAACTCCCAGGCCTTGCAAATGAAGGAAGAGATGCAGTCATATAACCTGACTCCAGAAGGATCTTGGACTCTCTCTGGGATACTATTCTCATGTATAAGCTAAGGAGACAGCTACTATGTTAGCTGGATAGAGAGCTGTGCTCAAAGGGGACATACTTTGACTTTGACTTACGATCCAAGTTGAGGGAGCTGCTGGAGAGGGTTTTGATCAGTCTGTCCTGAGTTCAGGGCTATTTAATACTTTCATTAACAAGTTGGACAATAATATAAAATGTGATTATTATATTTGCAGATGGCAAGAAGCTGAGAGGACAAAATTATGTTGATAAATTGGAGCTATATTTGAGAAATAACAGTATGCTATTTGACAGTGACAGGTATAAAGTACTGTATTGAGGAAGAAGTAATGAACTGTACAAACACAGAAGGAGAAAAAAACACTTAGCTAGCTGTTCTGCAAAGAAAGATCTGCAGTTACTGTGACTCACAGGTAGGGCAGGAGCCAGGGGAATGGCAGTGTCCAATGCTGCAAAAAAAAAGTCAAATCCCATGCTGGGATGTAGAAGTAAGGATATAATGTACAAGATGTGTGAAGCAGTCCTTACACCCTCCTCAGCATTGTTAACCTCTCAGCAGGAGAAATGTGCCCATCTTTGGAGGCTGCTGTCCTTCAAGGAAGACACAGATTAGAGAAGAGTGAAAAGAGGCCTCAGAGAAATCACCAAAGCGGAAGGGAACTGGAGACATTGATCTAGACATGAGGAACCATGACAATTACCCTCACATATGCAAGAAGGAAGGAATGCATTCTTCCATCTGCTCACAGGATAAATGGACTTTTTTTCTGTTGTTCAAAAACGAGGCTTTAAACACAGGTAGATATTGGGAAGGACTCTCTATTAAGATGGGTAGTCAAGCACTGGAACGAAGAGCCCAGGACTGGGGATCAGTCTTTGCCGCTGTTCACACTCAAGAGCCACCTAGCCAGGCATTTAACGAGACTAATGCAAAACCACCCAACCCCTGGAAGTTCCTTTTGGCCATCAGGTCATGGGATTAAGTGGACATTACTGGTCCCTGGCAACGTTCCTGGTGTTGTCCTTGTGCTCCTGTCCTGCTGCAGTGTTCGAGCAGCCTTGGGCATGTTTCTGGCCTGTGCCAGTTAGCACAGCCCCAGGGCTGGCACAAGTGCAAGTTATGGGTACAAATTGAAACTCAGGCAGTTCCATCTCCATGCGAGGAAGAACTTTCCTGTGAGGGTTACGGAGCCCTGGAACAGGCTACCCAGAGAGGCTGTGGAGTCTCCTTCTCTGGAGATCTTCCAAACCTGCCTGGATGCCACCCTGTGCCCCGTGCTCTAGGGGTCCCTGCTGGAGCAGGGGGTTGGACTGGATGACCTCTAGAGGTCCCTTCCAACCTCAACCTTTCTGTGATTCTGTGAAGTCAGCACCACTCTGCAAAGGCCGTCGCCACCTCATCAGCAACGCTACCTGGGTGCTGCAGGTAAGTAGGTCAAGCAACAGAGCTATAATATTTTAACATGCCTTGTGGATATATAGAATACTTTATTTGATAAATCCTCACACAGAGCAACTTGTTTTAGAAGCAGTATTACAGGCGTTTTGACTTGCTCTCTATTCTCAGTTGTCCTCTTCTGCATTTGGAAATGCTGTCAAAGACTGAACTTTGCAGGTTGCCACTAGGTAGTGATGATTCATGGTGTCTGGCAATGCAAAAGCTTCCTGGTTTCATATATGCATGTGCGATTCCAGTCCCCAAGTTAGACAACTTCACAAGATGATTCACACGAAATAAATCTTTTCTGACATAGATTCATAGTACGCAATGTGGACAAACAGTACAAACACACTGCACAAATTCTCTCCCCCTTCCACATAAGTAAAAGCACAAAATGTATCTACTACTCGCACATACACATCTGACATCTTAGTAGAGATTAAAAAATACTTCTTTCCTTTCTTGGAGGAAAGACTGCCATGGCATTTTTAATTCTTGTTCTCAGTTCTTCCTTCTCAAGTCCAAGCAGAGCTTATCACACACAAACAGAAGCTCTTAAATACAATGCATACAATGTAAGATGGAACAGCTAAAGATAAAAAGTGTGAAATGGAAATGTGCAAGGCCTTCCATCTCTGCCTACAACAAGAGGAACAGTGTTATGATTTCAGTGCCCTGGAGAAGGGCTACCTTTCCTTCTCCTCCTCCTCTCCTCCCAAATAGGCTGTTGTTTGGCAGCTCTCCTCCATCTCACCTACTCTTCCACTGCTTTTCTGCAGTTTGCTTGAGCTGACGCAGATTATTTTCAAGTGCCAAGACTGATAAGGGTATGGTCCCGGTAGCTGTGGTGGGGCACTAGTGGGGCAATGTTCTTCCCCAGAAGGTCTGTCACCGCCTCTGTTAGCAGGTCTGAATCTGGAAGAGGACAAAAGCTCTAACCTCTCTGTATCTGTTTTGAGGAGTTCAGGGGCTGCTCAGGTGCTCCATGGGACAAACCTGTCTCAGGTGGCTCCTGCCTGTTGTCTGCTGGGAAGGGTGAAATCTCCATCATTTCCGTTTTTATCAGTTGTTGCTGAAACAAGGGCAAAGTGCTTCAACTGCAGTAAACAGGAGACGCTTCCCAAGCTCTGTGTGTAGTGTGGCAACACAGCTACTCAAACAGCTACGCTATTGCAGGCTGATTCTCACGTGGGGACGCTCCAGTGACCGAGCTCCTGCTCAAAGTCTCTGGTGTGTTTGTCTACAAGGCATTTGTTTCAACAGGCTGCTCTCTGCATTGGTCTACATAGATCCAAAATAGTAACTTTGCAGGAAGGCAGAGGACCCTCCTACAAACCAGCTTCACAGACAGAAAAACACTGATTGTCGTGCTCTGAATATATATAAAAAAAGGAAAATCCGTCATAATCCAGATGCCTCGAGCTGCTTTTCATGCAGTTCTAGTGCTTTGTGTCTTACTGAATTTCAGAAAGTTAGAGCGTATAAAGCAGATTGCATTTAGTAAGAAGATTGCACGTGGTGGTAAGTAGCTGGAAGAGAGAGTGAAATAGTGTGAGAATGGACTGCTCTGCCAAGCCCCGTGCTGGATGTGAGCTCAGACTGCTACCCGAGCCCAGCATAATGTTACCCTCAGTCAGGGTGTCGCTGCTTAACCGTGCAGCAGTGAGCTGCTAAGTGAGCTGGAGGACAGCGCCAGGCTCACCCCTGAGTAATTTAAACTTCAAATAGATGTAGTCGTAACAGTGATTGGGCTGAGCTACCAGAGTAAAGTTTGAATGACTGCTCCCCTCTGTCAGCCGCTTGCACTCGGATGCAATGCAGGTTAAGTGAACCTAAACTTAAAAATAACAAATAACATGCTGCCATTCAGCTCCCACAACTAAGAAATGTGTATTCACCTTTCCCTGCCAACAAGGAAAAAAGAAGCGATGTAAAAGAAAACACTTGTTGTGTTCCCTTATGGCTCATTATGTTTCCTGCAAGCAGAGATATTCTGTGGTGTCCACAGATGCAGTTTTAAAGACCAGACAATTAAGTCTATGAGGGGAATGAATAAATAAATAAAAAAGCATATGCCCTAAAGAAGGCTTATTTCAAGGCTTGTTTTCTGAGAAGTGACTGCAAAAGAATGATATGTTTAACTGAAGTGCTTTGCTTAGTTATTGCTGTAAACTACCAGGCTCTGCAGGGAGGAACACGGTGAATCAGACCACTTCTAAAGCAGGTGAAAAATAATGTTGCTGTTTTGTCACTCTGGGACGCAAAGGAGAAAAAGTTGGTAAATACTGGGCTGAGAGTCCTTCAAAAATAAAAATTAAAACCCAAACCCTGATTTAAAAAAAAAAAAATACAGAGGGAACATGATTTTTCCTGGACTGCTGCAGCAGGTGTAGTGCAGAATATGTCTGTGCCGTCATTTCCAGAACGCAAAAAGGCATTTGAACCAAAGGTAGTTATCTGCTAAGATCTCTGCTAAGTGTCTTTGCTCCCTGCTATACTTGATGTCACTGATATCTAAAGCAAAAGAGGGCGCTGGTTACATGAAAGCTATAGTATCAGCGATGCTATCTAGTCTTCTGAGGAAAACAAAGATTTGAGCTTTTTATTTTTTAGAGTAGAAAAGACAGAGCTTTCAATATTTATTCACCTTCTGCAGTCAAATGATTTTATTTATTTCCTTTTGCTTTGCAAAAGAAGGAAAGGATATGAGGTGAAGAAGAAGAAAATACAGCTTCGGGAGCAGACAGGCAGTGCTGTACTGAACGCTGATAGAACATGGCAGAAGGTACAGTCTGGTGGGTGGATGTGCAACGGGGAGTTTTGGCATTACTGCAGAAGCACCCCATGGTATTCTCCCCTGCTCTCCCCACTTTTTAAGGACTGTCACGGTGCCGGCCACCATGCAAAGTGCTGACCTGGACCTGAAGCTGGCAGGGCTCAACACACCTTCTCCAGGAGGGCTCCAAAGGGTGTCCAAGATAAAGAGTGCCTTTGACTCTGCTCTTGATGTGGAGGAATTTATTTCAAGCCCCAAATGATCCCTCTGGGGGCAATTTTCCACTGAATGAAGCAGGCTGACACAATCATTTATGGCCATAGCAATAATGAAGAGGACCTAGCAGAGAGAGACATACAAATGTACTATACACCAAATTAAAGCAATAAATCTCTTTGAAAATTCCCTCTTCCCTTCACTTCATGATGCTTTTTATCACTGGAAAGTTATTTTAACAGACAAGATGACAGCACCTGCCTACAGGAGTTTTTCTCATATTTACCTTTCGGTTAGTAAGCTGCTTGGAGATACTTATATATTTCACTCCTATTTTACAGGTGATGAGACTGAGGCACAGTGGAGCTAAGTAACTTGCCTCTGGTCAAGAAGCAAATCAGTAGCCAAGAAGGCAAGAGATGAGCTCCCAGCACAGAGCTTTCAGAAAGTGCATTATAAAGGCACTTTAGGGTAAGATTTTCCAGGGAGTCTTGATTGCTCAGTCGTGACATTTCTGTAATAAAAGCTGAGTTAGAGCAGTGTCTGCACTACTCAGACTATGGGTCAATCTCAGCATCTGACTCTGTGTCTGTGAAAGGAGCTGTCTCTGTCACTGCTGTTTTCCTTCCAAGAAGGTTTCTGGGAACTGGCTCCTTTTCAACAAAAGTGTTTGGTTACCCCTGCATGTGATCTCGCCCCAGAGCCAACGATGAGCTGCATGCATACATACATCCCGTTTCTGTGTTTGTATCCGCATTTGTTAATTTGCAGGTTGATATGAAATATTAGCAGCGCTAGAGGGAGACATTTCCCACTAAAATAGATAGGTGACAGCATCCAATGAGAATTTCTTCTTCCCCACTGGGTCCAGGGGTTGGAAACAGGCTGGGGAGCTGGGTACCACTCCTCAGCATACACCTCTGTGCTGAGCCCAGCTGCACGGATCCTTTCCAAGCACACCCTGATTCAGACCCAGCTGCCCCTTTGCTCTGCTGTAACTGTGGGTATGGGTCTCAGCACACTGCTTGTCCTGGCAGAAGGGCAAGTAGGACTCACGTGATGGTGTCTCATACGTCTTCTAAATCTCTGTTTGGAGTCCTCTGCAATATGACGAACTTTAATACAGCTGTATCTATACGACATAGCTAAATATTTGCCCCCCAAAACATCAGTGAATTTTTAAGTCTGCCCTTATAATCTGTAATCTACTGAAAACCAAAACAACTATCATCAAACCTATCCCTCATGCTTTCTCACGGAATGCAAATCTCAATTTCATTGTGGAAGCGGGAGTCAAGGGATGATGGGACGCTGTTTTTTTAGTGACAGCAGGAAGACCAGTTCCTGCAGTAATTCCAGGTGGTGTGTAAGGAGTTTTACTCTCCTACGTCCTGTGAGCTCAGCTCAGCTGGTGCTATAATTCAGATGCCCGCTAGAGGATAGACCGAACACTGCTAGTAAAAGGATCACAGTAGAAAAGTGGAAGTGTGGGAGAAAACAGTGTGGGATTTGGGGAAAGGGACCTGGGCTAGAGAAGCAATGGAGTGTAGAAAAAGGATGAAAAAATGCATTTATGCCATTCACAAGAGCAAGGTGGTAGCATTGTTTCAACATATTCTAAAGGAACAGAGTCTATGGTTTACACTTTTAAACCAAACATGATGGTTATATGGTTATAAGCATGTAAATCATCATAAATCAAATATAATTATCTTAGCCCTACTGGTAGACCCTTTCAAATAGTGATGTAAGCCACATAAATACATTGAAGAGTTAGCCAGAAAAAATATAGGGAGGTTAGAATTTATCAAGTTTTGGGAAATACTGAATTTGCCTATCTTCTTCTTCCTGTCTGGCCTGCACCTCTAACAGTGAATTTCTCTTTTTTTTTTTCCCCCATTATTATTGTTCTTGACCTAGCGCAGGAAGTAAAGGATTGCTTTTCCTCACACCTTTCTGCACTGTGGAAATGCAGGGAGGTTTCTCTGAACCGTGCTGCTGAAGTGGGTTGCAGATCTGGATGCGCCTTCCTCTTCGCCCTCTGCCTGCAGGAGCAGATGCCTCCCTGGAGAGCCGGCCTGCCCCAGGATGCTCCCGGCGCTGGAGATGGGGGCCCTATACAGAAATCCTTCTTACCGCTTATCCAGCTTCTCAGAAACAGGGTTTCACACTGATTCAACATGCCCGAAGCTAGGAAAGCCAACGCAGTTCAGGGTTTATTTTCTAATTTAGTTCCACATCTGCGAAGAAGACATAAATCCAGAAGTGCCTCCTACATGAGCAAAATGACACTTCTGAGCACTAAATGAACACTTGATTTGATCTTTTTAAATGTAATTCATTTATGTCAACAGAAATAGGGGGGAAAAATCCACATACCCCTTGATTTACCCAGTAAGTGCCCCAAGTTAGAGTTATAATAAGCCTGGTAAGTCCCACTAATTCATAGTAGTAGGTATCCACTCCTGCCTCCTGCTCAGTGGCAGAACAAGAGCTGTTGATGAGGGAAAGCAAGAAAATGACTCATCCCCTGAAGCTCCTTCCAGCCCAGTCAACTCCTACACCTCGGATAATTCCTTCCCAGTGCCCTGCAGCAGGAAAGGCACCGCAGTGTTCCCTACAGCAAGAGCAGCACTTCCTTGTCCTCCCTGTCAGCAGAGATGGGCTATCGAAAGGAGTCCCCTTTGTCAGGATGGGTCACACTTGCCAAGGCAGGCTTGTAGGTGACAGTGATGCTCTTTCCAGCCAAATGCACCCGTAAACTTGGAAAAAATGTGACACCGCAGGCGCTTGTCCTCGTGGCTGTCACAGAAAAGGCAGAGCAGCAGGTCTACCCAGAGACTGTAGGCAGACCCTCTGGCAGCATCCTGCCCTCTCCCCGTGTCAAGGCGGCCAGATGCAAAGCTGTTTTCACAGCGCAATCTGAGGGGAGGAAGAAGCATCAATTCTTAAATACATCCATGCCAAAGGAAGCTAAATTATGTATTCTCTATCTAACTTGTACTGCAAGGTGTGTGAGACTTATACCAGACTCCTTGGCGTTAGCTAAGGAGATGTGCCTATAGTTTGACACAGGGCTGTATTTGTCATTTACTAGGCTATTTCAGGAGGTGAAACTCCTCTACCCTGTGCTTAGCAATACTTCTACTGCCTGTCCTTGCTGTGACAACTGGAAGAGCTACTTGGAGTGCTGTGGATCTTATACAAAAATCTCCTGTCTTCATCACTCTGAAAAGTTGTGTTTTACTGAGCAAAAAGTTATCATTATCCAACAGTGGGTGAAAAGTAGAAAACCTCTTTTGCAGGCATTCAAGAGGCTGAATTCAGGAAGGACCAGATGGATCTCAGCAGCTGTGCACTTTTACTGTGTAGTTGCCTCAGGGGAGCCTTTAATGATAAAATTTGCACAGTTTCTTTTTCTTGAATTTACTAAAAGGTACTGTAACAGAGAGTGATAATCCTTGGTCTATAATTTTCTTTCTTACTCACTTTTGAGGCCTCTTAGAGAAATTCAAGATTTTTCCTGCTTCCCAAAGCCTAAACCATACATCTGGCTTCAGCAGTAAAGTAAGTCAGACTTGTTGCTGTCTTTCTGGATCATCCATTGAAATGCACGACCTCGTCCATGTGAGTTCCCACTCTAAACGTGCCTGGTCCCAGGTGGATGGTGGGAGAATATCGGTGACACCAATCACTGAGGCAGACAATTAGGAGAATTTGTCCTGCTCACGATCAGAGAGGTCCACATGCTCTCTGAATGGGCCTGTCTGCTTCATACTTAGTTTATTTAGGCAAAATTAAGACATGCTGACCTCAGCTAATTGAGAAATTTCCAAAAGAATGCTCCTTACCAGAAAATGCTGAATCTTAGACTCATAAAATCATTAAGGTTGGAAGGCACCTTTAACGATTATCCAGTCCAACCCTCCTGCACAGGCAGGGACACCTAGAGTATGTGGCACAGGATTATGTCCAAGGGGATCTTGAGTATCTCCAGAGAAGGAGACTCCACCACCTCTCTGGGCAGCCTGTTCCAGGGCTCTGTCACCCTCACTGTCATGAATTTTTTTCTTAAATTCCTGTGGAACTTTTGATGCTCCAATTTGTGGCTGTTTCTTCTAGTTCTATCACTGGCCACCACTGAGAAGAGGCCAGCCCCCTCCTCCTCACTCCCTGTCTTGAGATATTTATATACATTAATCAGGTCCCCTCTCAGTCTTCTCTTCTCCAGGCTGATCAGGCCCAGCTCTCTCAGCCTTTGCTCATAGGGCAGATGTTCCAGGCCCCTAATCATCTTTGTGGCCCTGCGCTGGACTCTCTCCAGCAGCTCCACATCCCTCCTGCACTGGGGAGCCCAGAACTGCACACAGTACTCGAGGTGCGGCCTCACCAGGGCTGAGTAGAGGGGCAGAATCACCTCCCTCGACCTGCTGGAGACGCTCTGCTTAATGCACCCCAGGATCCCATTGGCCTTCTTGGCCACGAGGGCACACTGCTGCCTCATGGTCAACTTGTTGTCCACCATGACGCCCAGGTCCCTCTCTGCGGGGCTGCTCTCCAGGAGGTCGGTCCCCAGCCTGTAGGCATGTCTAGGGTTATTCCTGCCCAGGTGCAGGACCCTACACTTGCCCTTGTTGAACTTCATGAGGTTTCTCATTGCCCAGTTGTCTAGTGTGTCCAGGTCCCTCTGGATGGCAGCGCAGCCCTCAGGGCTATCAGCTCCTCCTCCCAGTTTGGTGTCATCAGCAAACTTGCTGAGGGAGCACTCCATCCCTTCATCCATCCTGACAGGCAACAGACTTCTCTGGATAAGGAATCAGGTCTACAGATCGGTGCCTCCGTGCCCTGCAGCAGGGAGTCACCCACGATGATCACTCACCGCTTCCTCTGGTGCTCCTCTTCTCCTTAGTGGGGGTGGTCTTAAGGTGCAGACCTGACTGCCTCACTCTAGACAAACCCTCCAGATGGGCCTTGGTCCTTGACCTTGTTTGTCTGGTCCTCAAGTTCCAGGGCCTCATACCTATTGAACGTAGTCCCTTGTGGGGGTGAAGTGGGCTAGAAAAGGGTTCTGCTGCCACCTCAAACAGGGGCCTGTTTCCATTCTTGTTCATCACTTAATACTGTTAATTCTGCCCCCTCCGTTGCAAGAGGGTAGTGGATCCTCAGATCGAAATAGGAGGTTCTCTGGGTGCATTTTCTGGGACAGACTGCAAAATGCAGCTCCACTAGTCTATTTCTTTCTCGCATTCTCTAATATTCCTTAACCTTTCTACCTGCTCCTTCTGCTCCACCACCGGGCTATGCAGGTCATCCACCTGCTTGCACCTAAGGCAGGTGTTGTTTTCGCTACCGGCGAACCAGTGATTCAGTGGAAACGAAACAGTCCATGACAATGTGTTGACCTTATCAAAATGTTGCTAGAACCCAAGTAGCCCGCCAAACTACCCAGCCAAACTCGTAGGCCAGGCAAAAGGCTGGCAATGGTGGCAAGAGTGCTGTTGGGTATAGGAGCTGCTTAAACATGTATTGCCTGTCTCCCTTCTCGGGATGGAACAACTTTTCTCCTGAAATGGTCTGGGAAAGGAACCCAAAGAGTCACAAAATCTGGTATTTTGCCTCTTCTCACAGCTTTTTGTTTGCACAAAAGCCTCTGTTGCAGGGATCTGTGGCTGAGCTGCTGCTCCATACATGGGAAATACGGAAGGAAGCTTCTAGCAGGAATTACAAGACCTAGTCCTGAGGTGTTTAGCATGACACAGTTTTCTATCCAAGTCCAGATTGTGCAGTAAGATTGTCTTTAATATACTCACTAGTGATTTGGGTAATGGAGTAGGAAGTATACCCTTTAAGCATGCAGATGACAAGTGAGAGGACTGCTGGCATGTGCAAGGACATCATCAATTTCAAAGCAACTTACAGAAAGCAGAGAAGTGATCTGAAGAAACAGGATGCAATTCAGTGAGGACAAATACAAAAAAAAAAAAAAAGTGTTTGGAGGAAAGGAACCAGCTGCACAAATATGGAATATCTGCTTGGGCAGCATTACTACAGTGAAGAACTGAAGGGCTATGCAGATGACAGGCTGAACCTCAGTCAAATGTTTTACACAGTCGTGAAAAGCAGCAGAATGAGACACAGAAGTAAGATTACAGACTGACAGGCAAGCCAGAAATCCTTTTGCGTTGGTAATGTCTCTGCTGGGGTGGTGGGTCTGGTCAGTCACTGTGCTTCCAGAAGGACATGACCCTGTTGGACAGGAAACAGAAGAGAAGAGGTTGAAAAAGGAGACCTCTGAGAGAAGCCTGAAGGAACTGAGCTGTTCAGTCTGGGGCAAGAAGCACCATAGGAAAGATGGCAGTCCATGGAAGGAAGGCATTCGGCTGCACACACCAAGGTAATCTGACAGAGAGCGAAGGTGGTGACACTCAGTTCATTACAGACCCCACCATAAACAACAACAAATTAGAGGTCCAGATTCCCTACTGGTGCAAACTAACTTGGTTCCAAGGTCTGTGGCAATACACCTGTTTGCTCTTTCTTAGAAGATGATGATGTGCAAAATCTAACACAAAAGCCAGGTGAGCAACTCTTCAGGTTGTAGCAAGCCAGCAGTCACTGCAATATGGGAAAATGAAGAGTAGTATGGGCCAGTTAAAACAGCCAGCCTGATCCCATATAGCCTGGATATGCAGGGCACTGTGTTTTATATCCTTGCTCAATGCGCTGTATCATTCATTTTATTGCCATCTATCCAAGCTTTTGGAAAACAAAAAACCACGGTGGAGCACATACAGCCCCTTCTAACTGTCTTTGGTTTTCTCACTCTTCTTGAGAAATGTAATCTTCTGTCACACGGTGATGCAATTTCTTCCCTGTCTCCCTGCTATTAGAAACTTCAATAGATACTGTCACATGGTATTTGTAATAGGCAGAGCCCACTTGGAGAGCAATGACAGAAATACACTGCATCATTATTCTGTACTACTGGGATTACGTAGCTTTTGCTTGACAAGCTAACCGGGTTAACTGCTCCCCGCTTCCACGGGGAGAGCAAAATCCACACCCTCATCTCTCTGCTTGCCTGGGATTTCACTTCACAGGAAAATCATTTGATATTACTCTTCCATCAGGAAGCAGCTCTATCACAGACCAGTGGCAAAACATTACTTTCTGAACTAAATGACTCCAATTCCCTAGCACTCCATGATTTTTGCAGTTGGCCTATATAAAACCAGTGCAGCCAGTCCACTCTTTTGCTTTCAAAAAGACAAAATGAGAGCTGCTTTTGCTCAAATGCTTGTGTTAGTAAAAACCCAGCATCCTGAAGGAGAAAGGATGCAACATCAGCTTATAGACCCCCACTCCAAGTTTACGCACATGTAGGAGACAAATCCAGCTTTCTGCTGAGACAAAGGCCTGGCTTCAGTTCAGGAGTAGCTA
This sequence comes from Eudromia elegans, assembly GCA_003342815.1. NCBI lineage: Eukaryota > Metazoa > Chordata > Aves > Tinamiformes > Tinamidae > Eudromia > Eudromia elegans. The sequence goes on along the minus strand of PTEX01000073.1, from coordinate 819,018 downwards.
TGACACTCCTGGTGAAAGCTAGCATGGAAAGCTAGAAACTCTGCAGAGAATGCACCTCTCTTTCATTTATCTGATTTAGAGGAGCGCAAAACAGCCAGGGGAAAAAAGGCTAGATTAGAAAAAAAAAAAGCATGAATTTTACAGGCTCAGCTTGCACGAATTGTTTGCTTGAAGGCTCTTTCAATAATCCACTCCTCCATCCAGTCTGAATAGATGGAGAACCATCTAATTGCCTGAGGATATCAATGCTTAGCGTTTAAGAACCATTTAAAGAGCTCAAGACTCAAGGAGTTCCCTTCCTGCCTGGCTTCTATGAAGCCGGCACAGCCCTGGTGAGTAGGGGAGCCTTTGCCTTCAGAACCACTGTGTGACAGGAGACAACTTGTGGTACCTGGTGCCTCCACAGACTTACAGGAGCACCCAAAAGGCTGAAGGTGGGAAGAGGACAAGGCCCTTGTTGGTGTAGCAGCCTGCGGGGTAGCAAGAGGCCCAGAAAAGGAGGCATCAGCAGTATTGCATTGCCCTGGGGTTCATCCATCTAGAACGAAGGTCTAATAAGATATCAGAAATTTAAAAAAAAAAATCAAAAGGATCCTCTAAAAGCTTCTGCAGAGATGATCCCTGAGGTCAGTTGTGTGTGCCAGGCCAACAAGAGATTTGGTTAGGGCAAAGGGGTACTCTTCCCACGATGGCACAATGCAAGATAAAGGAGACACAGACACAAGGAGCTGGAATGTGTTCCCTTCTTAGGTAGCCCTGTCGTAATATGCTCCCATATGGGAAGGGTCAAGCAGGGGACCCACAGTAGCAGGGCTCCAGAGATCGGCATAGTGATTTCTTTTGCCAAGTGTCATACATTGACTAGGAGCTCATGTAAGCTGCAGGGCTGAGCTAACATAAAAGCTCATTTTGAGCAGAACGTGTTAAATTTAGATATAGAAGTCTGTGACAAGATGAGTCGCTTTCTGACAATGAAGCTTTGCAGAGTGGCATAAGGCAAAGGCCAGTTTGCCTCCGCCTGCCACAGCTCCCTGCAAATGCAATACTACAGCAACACAACAGAATGCTTCTCCAGTGATTGAAAAGTCCCTTGAACACTCAAGGTCGTGTTAACACCTCCCTTTGCTGAATCCCATAAGGACACATTACCAGAAGTCAGGGGTGTACCAGCTCACAATAGTTTGGAGACTTCTTCCTCGTAAATTAAAAAACAAAGCAGCAAAGCTTTCCTCTCTGCTTTCAGACCCACTAAGCTGGGTCGTTTTCAAGAAATGCCCCATTACCTAAAGCCATTACAACTGTTGTCACATCTCTTATGAGTTTGCTTTGGCTTTTAGTATCTACTGGGAAAACTTCAACCAGCACAAATGCTGTGTGTAAGGCCACTTGATAGCTGGGTGCTCCTGCAGCATTTTTTATTCACCGGTTTATGGTGAATATACTAGCATGGTGGTCTGTGTCCTGAGCTTTAAGCTGCATTTAAGATAGCCTTAAGTAAGCAAATTCTTCCACTGTCCTTCCTGCTCTACTCCCCATGGGGCAACTTACCTTCTGAAAGTTAAGTGCTTATTGAAGGCCTTCAGTAGATTTAGTCTTCAGCACCCTGTAGTGTCTAAGCACCAATTCAGTCTGAGGACTAATATTAGCCATAAGATAGCACCTCAGATCCATACAGGCTATTTTGGGAAATGTATCGAACTACTACTGACCAGCAGATGTGGCAGCACCGCTTATATCCCAGATTATAAATCCAATTTTCCCAAAGTAAAATATTCCTTTGATGAAGTTTCCATTAACAATCTCTATTATGTATGTAATTGGACAGCAGCATTAAACAGTGATTAATTTATGGTTACCATGCATTCAGGAATTAAAAAATGCTATCCTTAACAGTCTGTCTCGGTGGAAAAATAAGGAGGGAGCAGGGGGGCTCTTTTCGCTGCGTGATGGAGACACACAGTATCATTATCAGCAGAATGGAGCATCTCGTGGAGGTGGCCCGATAACAACAGTAATTAGCTATACAATCACACGCACGCTAAGACCAGCCAAACAAACGTGTGCCTGCTAAGGGAAATAGCCCATGGAAAGATTATACGTTGGCTGAAACAAAAAGTAAAGCATGTAATGAGAGCTCTCCGCACTCTGGAGCCCAGCACGATCCCACACAAACGATCTGCTTTCCTACAGACTCCGCTCCCTCCATCCCGCCGTGAGAGGATGCGCAGCGCAGCATGGAGACATGCTCCTGCTTGCACCACGCAGGCCATGGCGGCCAATCCACCCTGGAGGAGCAAGGTGTGAAGGTGAAATGATTAAATAATTAGTTGTCCTGATACCAGCTTGTCCCTGTTCCATTGCTCTATGGGGAGCAAAGGTAACACACATGTGAGCTCAGCAGGATTTGGTGGTGCTGGCTCTTCTGATGGCAGCTGCTTAAGCCAGTTGTGAGAATAAGAGTTGATTTGTTTTTTCTCCACTGCTGCTGGAGGACAGAGGGTAATGTGAGTGAAGAGAGCCTCAGAGCACAAAAAGGACACGTCTGTGCTAACCACCAAGCTGCTCTGCCTATGGCAGACCTAGAAGGTCTATGGAGATGATGTGAGGAAATTACTGGCAGAATGAAGTATTGAAGAGTCTAAAGTGACCCTGGAGAACCAGTCTCAATCCATAGAGAGCATGGCTGTTCTGGGGTACTGTACCAGGACGGCCCATTTCTGCTTCACGTCCTGCCACCTACAAGGTAGGATAAATACCAGCTGATGCTGCTGCGCAGCTTTGCTGGTGCTCAGGGATGTAAGGGAATAAATAGTGGGCACATTAAATGGTCTCTAACCATAATTACCTCCCTCTGTGCTTATAATGCTACAGCCTCATACAGATGATTTCTAATGATACATGCAGTGACTAGGAATAGGGTAATAGCTATTTAAATAGTTGCTGATCCCTCAGCCGGTACATGACAATGTGTTTTATAGTTATGGAGAAACCTCACTTTTTTTTATTTTTAATAAGTGCTCTAGACATTGACCTACAGAAAAGCCTAGTTAGGTGAGAAGAACAGGGATGGTGCTCTTTCCCTAATGGTAACAGAAAGATAATGTCCCAGTTTTGGATACTTCTATTGCTCTTTCTCTACAGCAGAATTAAAAAAAAACATATAGTATTTGTTCTCCCAACTCATGCCTATGATACAGGCCTTCAAGGAGAGCTGAGGCAAGCTCCCTAAAAATATTCTTGTCTGTATGGCTCAGTAAGTGGACTTACATGCCTAATGTTTGGAAAGGAAATCTTATTCTTTTAGTATGTGATAGCAAGCCTCCCCAGTGAATAACACTGATAAAGCAGCACGGACCAGCTTGCAAAGCCAGGAGCTGAACCATGCCATGCCAAAAGCAACCTTTATTTCTCTCATGAACGGCAAATGGGAGATTTTTTTTCATCAGAGCTTGAAAATGGCAACACCCTGAGTCTGTGTGCTGATCAGGTTTCACTTTGGAGGAAATTGAAAACATATTTATTTATTTATTTATTTACTTATTTTTAATAAACACACACACATGCAAATTTACCTGCGGTCTGCTGTTATTGGACTGCTCTAGCTCTGCCTGCAGCAGGCAAAACTGCTGCCCATAGAGTGCAACCTGCCCCCGAAGGCAGGAGAACAGGACTGACAGAGGGCTGCAGCCCGAGTGCAAGTGCTCACACCTCAGCCAGAGACAGAATTTACAGCCCCATGGCAGTGCGGCCTGCTGAGGAGGGAGGGTACGTGATTGCAAAGCCTCACTAAAACCGGCTTCACTTGTAAGAAGGACATAAATAGATTTCATTTGTAGTGCTCTGTGCTCAAAGCAATGAAAGGGAGAAGCAGAATTACAGGTTTCCAGGTAAGCAATATTTCTCCGTGTTCGGTTTGGAGGGTTCAAGATTGCAGTGAACAGCTGATCAGTAATATAAGGAAACTAAACTAGAGATGAATCAAATACTCTGGAAAATTTTGTCTAGCTTTGCTTGAAATATATCAGGGAGAGACGTAAATGTGGATAATGGTGATATCACCAAGCAAGAGAAAAGAGGGAAAACGTGCACATCCCTAGCTTTGGTCTGAATGTGAATCTGGATTTGTTTAAAACAAGTCTTAGGACCTTTATCTAAAACATCTTTGACTGCAAGGCGGGCTATATTGGAGGTAACGTTCATGTCAAAAAATATTACTGTTTAACTAAATTATAGGGATAGTGTTCAATTTTTTCTCTCAAATGCTCCCTAGTAATTGAGTGATAACTATTTTTCTGATCACAGCCTTCCTGTTGTATTCCGGATTTAATTACTAGCTTTGTGAGAGGAAATCTGTCATGTTCTATTGGCCATTGGTATAATATAGGAATTGCCATAATGACAACATGCTAAATGCTGTTAATTGAATTACATCAAAACCTAGTTCTATACGCATTATTAACCACAACTACCATTCCTATTTTTTTTCTCTTTAATGCAATGGCTTCATCCTGGAAGTTCACTGTAGCACTGGGTTGAGTTTGAAATACTGTTTTTTTCTGGGCCAAGAGTTGGGAATTTTGGCTTAATACTACCCAGTCTTGCACTTTGTGAAATGATTTAAAGTATTTTCTCAGCTAAGGACCAGATAAGGTTCTGGAGGAGTGATGCTGACCTGAGATGCTGAAGACCCAGAGGGGCTCTCATCTTGCCTCACCTGACCCACATAAAGTCTAGACATTCAGAATGAGCTACTCACCTCAGACTGCCTTCACTGTCAATGGAGAGAAATAGGTATGCCAAAAGAGCAAATCATTTATCTCAGAAGCCTCCAAGATGTATTGTCCCCTACATATCTGCTTTGACTATAAAGCAGGGGCTAAGTATGACTGTCTCCACTTTAAATTTTTCAATAGCTGAAGTTAGATTAGATGAATTTCATCCTTGGTTGCCATTCTTTTGGGTTAAAACACTACCAAGAAATCCTATGTCTTGCATTCACTGTGGAGAGATTCAAACTGACCATGGCAGTGAGAAGTCAATTCAGAGACAAGGCTCCCTAGCACCAATTCACAAGAAATGGGCACTGAGGTCAGTGCCTTGTCCCAGGATCTGTGCTTTCCATCACTCCTCTGTGCTTTGAGAAACAGAGCCTTTAATCATTTAAACCAGTTTTGTGCCACTGTCAAGCTGGTTTGTTTTAAAATGCATTTATGCTCGTTTTATACTCTACTGACTTTAAGATAATAAGATCATATTCAGGGAATGAATCAGAACTGGCAAGGTCTGAGCATCAGGTCCTGAGACCTGCATCTGAACTCATCATCTTTTGGTTTACATAAAACCAGAAGAGCATTTCTGGTTTCATGAGTTCAAACCACTGACTAGCTAGGTAAATGAAATCAAAGTATAGGTGCAGGTCTAATTTCTGAAAGGCTAAGGCTATTTTGTAAGGTTTTGCAAAATCTAAGCCCAAACACTCTCTAGCTCCCTAAACCTGCTTCCTATTCTGGCAGGTTTACAAAAAAACAGTAATTGCCTTCTTCAATACAAGGTTAAAAAAGTGAAGTAAAATTAAGCCTTATTAAAATTAAAAATAAAAGGGAGGGAAGTGTGAAATTAAACATTTGAGCGAAAAGTACCTAGGTTAGAGCCAGGTATGTTAGCCAAGTTAGCAAACTACTCTCCCTTCCTTGCCATGCTTTGTCAAGCAAGACAAATATGACATTTCCTCCAGTGGAAAAGAAAAGTTTTAATTGAATGCATTTGTCCTGACAAATCAGTTAAAACTAAATATCTGATTTTCCTAAAGCTTTAAGAAGATTACCACAAACATGACGTCTGAACACAAAGCCAATTTTACTACTCAGCCAGGCCGTGCCGACCCTTATAGGAGCTGCGAGGATGAGGATTTCTTACAGCTGAAATCCTACCTCTCTGTCCTTTACAGCCTAATCTTTTTGGTGTGCTTCCCAGGAAACATTATGACAATTTGTATGTACTTTTTCAAGATGAGGCCTTGGAAAAACAGCACCATCATTATGTTAAACCTGGCTATCACAGACCTTTTATACATAGCCACACTTCCTTTCTTTATACATTACTTTGCTAATGGAAATAACTGGATTTTTGGAGACTTCATGTGCAAGTTTATTCATTTTGCTTTCTACTTCAACATGTACAATGGTATTATCTTCATTAGCTGCTTCAGCCTCTTCCGCTTTTTTGTGGTCGTCTACCCGATTAGATGTTTTTTTGTTCAAAAACGGAAATTGGCCGTGGTGACTTGCATAGTAGTCTGGATGATTTCCCTGGTAGCCATCAGCCCCTTGGGCGTCTTGATCACCACGAAACACGCGCAGAACAGGACGATCTGCCCCGACCTGGCGAGCGCTGAGGACCTTGCCGCCAGCCGATGGTACAACTGGCTCCTGACGACGCTTGCCTTCTTCTTGCCCCTGCTGACGGTGACACTGTGCTACGCGCTCATTATTTACGCCTTGGCGACAGGGCCCCACACGCAGGCTTGCTACAAACAGAAGGCCCGCAGGCTTGCCGTCGTGCTCTTGCTCTTCTTTTATGTGTGCTTCCTGCCCTTCCACGTCTTTCGGGGGGTTCGGATCGAGCTCCGACTGCGACCAGGGAGCTGCCGCTTGAAGAACCTGGTCTGTTTTATGTTTATTCTGGCTAAACCCTTAGCAGCGTTAAATACATTTGCTAACTTACTGCTTTATGTTGTGACGGGAGACAACATCCAGCAGGCTATTCTTTCGCTCCTCAAGGTCTAGACAACAAGAATCTGAAGTTGTGAATACCGTGAGAAAGCTGTGGAGGATGCGTCAAATGAACCCATGACCACCAGACACAACTTCCCTGCCATCAGAGCTTGGTTTAATCCTGTCTACACCAAAAGAGAGCTTATTTATTCTGTATTTTGTAATTTTAAATCAATCATCAAAAAATAAAATTCAAAGATCTTAAAATAAATGCTTGAAAAATAAAATGTGTGACTTCTTGGAAATGTCTCTGCGTTGCTTTTTGCCTGAATTCTTGATATCTGTTTTGGAGAAAAGCTAGCAGTTCTGAAAAGAAAAAAGGAAAAAAATTGCTCATTGGTGCCAGATAAATGAAATTCATCCCATCCTGAATCTTTAATTTTAGTAATTGAATTTTAGTAACCAAATTAAGTGTTTAGTTTAAGGTAAGTTCCTGCCTTTGGCTTTTTCCATAATCAGTGAAGAGGAGCAAGACCCTCCAGAGGGAAATTCATCCCACTGGTCTTGGACATGTAAGTGGGGTTCATCTGACCTCACTGGAGATGGTGTGAGGGTAGGTGTCTATATATAAGCATATTACCTCATACTCCCCTTATAATTTCCCTTTATAATGGAGAGGAATAAGCAGTTTAGAATATGATTCATCTAATTATACTTGATGCCTACATTTGGATGAGGTGAATTATGAGCTAGAACTGCCTATTTCTCTCCATTGACTATAAAAAGTAAGTAGATCAGACACAGGCTTAATACAGATGCTTACTCAGCTGAAGGCCAGTGTCAGTACAAAAGAGCAGAGATCACTCTGTGGAGGTGGATAAGGTGGGAGCTTACACAAGACCAGTATTTAGTGCCTTTGGTGATCTCCTAAAGATTAATGGTACAGTAATATGCCACCACCCTTACAAAGAATTTCCATTTCGCTAACTCTATTTCTGGATTAATCTTAGTTGGAGATGAGAATAAGACTGATGCATAAATGGATCAGGTGCACACGCAATGCAAACTCATGTTTCCCCCTCTCTTTACTCAGTGGAACTCTTTGTGACTGTACCAGCTGAAGAAGAGCTTTGGGTAATAGCAGGTCTGACAGGCAATGTCAGTATTTCACAAGAGGAAAATGTGAGTCTAACGTTTGCAGACACTATGCAGAGATGTCCCAAGAATAGCTGAAGTATCCCAGCCAGCAGCAGTACAAACTATTACTGACATGATATTTAGCCCAACAGTGTGACCACAGAGCAGATTCTCTAACATAGTTTTATAATACCCTTATTTGATGTCTCACCACTTTTGTTCTTTGCTTCAAAATGTCCATCAATCAACGACAACAGATGCTGCCTCTAGGCCTTGATGCTGCCCTTCCTCTTACTGAGTCCTGCTCTGCCTTGTCTTCAGGTGGGTCTTCAGATGGCCACCCAAGTGCTTTACCTTCCCATTAAGCACATGCATGAGTGACTGTCAAAGGTCTTGCCACCTCTCTGTGACATGGGAAGACCAGTTGCTGCCTCTATCAGGACCAGCGACATCAGCCACTAAGGGAGGACAGCAGGCAACATCAAGCCACAGGCATATCGGAGAAATGAGGATGTACAAAAGCATTCCTTACATAGGAAGAGCCAGTTAAGGCATTTTTAAAAACTTCTGCACAGAGTAGGTTGGTCTGTGGCTACTATCCATATTCAAGTTGCAGATGAGCATCCCAGTTGAAGAAGGAATCTTTTGTACTGCAGGGCACAGAGATGTTTGCTGGGTTGCTGAGATATTTCATGTGGCAATCGTCCCCAAATTCAGTGAAAATGTCTCCCACGTCACATGCTGCACTGGACTTGATAGACCGTGGTATATAGGATCTCCTCCAGCTTGCTTGCAGTTCTGCTTACAACTGCTAGTTCCTGAGACATCAAAGGCAGCTGACCCACCAACACCAAGCAACACTGAATATGAAGATCCTTTTATCTATTTTTTTTTTTATTTAAGCTGTACTATCCAGAAAACACCTGGTTCTTTGAACACAAATAGGATGAGGCTTTCCTCTTTTAAGCCTCTAGTCCATATGAACACGAGCATTTACGAACTCTATTTTGCTACCCAAATATCTGCACCATGGAAGCTGGTGCTTTTGGAGTCCGAGGAACTGTCTATTTTTCCAACAATGATAATGAAACTGTTCTTGCTGTCAACTTTAAGTGAGGCCCTGCTTTAGTCCCCTTACAGCTGCACTTGGTATTTTCTGGATAAATAACCCAGCATGCTCATTTGCCCATACATTCAAGCTGTGTACTCTTTAAATGCAAGATGCAAGCTGGAATATCTTCAGTATTGGTATTGCTGCCTGGAATGATTTCAGCAGATATAATCCATAGCTGGCAAAGAGAGGAACTAGAGCTATGCTTTTCAGATCTATTTTTCCACAGACTGTGGAGAATGAAGGTATAAGCTACTTTTTGGTAAATGGCATTTTTTATAATTTCAGCCAAAGTCATAAGACACAGAATGGGAAATCTAGACATGAATCCTGCCCTGTGCCAACCAGTGTTGGCCTCCAACTATATTGCTTCATGTTGCAACAAGCTGCCCCTCTTTGTTTGCCCTCTGAGCATACAACATTTGCGTGCTTCTCCTGGTCCTTTCTTGACTCCTGCTGCTCCTGCTCCATGTCTGCCACGCTAATGGCTACAGAGCAGTATCTCTAGACTGGCTTTTCCCTGACATGCTATCTCATGCCCAGCCAACCAAACACACCAATCATAGTGCTCTGTTTGACTTTTCTCAGCAAATCTGAAGTTTCTCTGGTGTCTGATTCCCAGTGATAATTATAACAAAAATTGCAGTTGCTAAAATAAAACTTTCTGTATCATATTCAACAGAAATTTCGAAAGCCGAAGGGCAAATCTCAGAATCACAAAATGGTTGAGGTTGGAAGGGACCTCTAGAGATCATCTAGTCCAACGACCCTGCTCCAGGAAGGACAACTAGAGCACGGGGCACAGGGTGGCATCCAGGCGGGTTTGGAAGATCTCCAGAGAAGGAGACTCCACAGCCTCTCTGGGCAGCCTGTTCCAGGGCTTCATCCCCCTCACGGGAAAGTTCTTCCTCACATGGAGATGGAACTTCCTGGGTTTCAACTTGTACCCATTACCCCTTGTTCTATCACCAGCCACCACCGAGAACAATTTGGCCCCCTCCTCCCTACATTGTCCCCTCAGATACTTATACATATTGATCAGATCTCCTCTCGGTCTTCTTTTCTCCACACTAAGCAGGCCAGGTCATTTAGTCTTTCCTCATACAATAGATGCTGCAGTCCTTCAGTCATCTTCGTTGTTCTACGCTGGACCCTCTCTAGAAGATTCATATCCCTCCTGTATTAGGGAGCCCAGAACTGTACCCAGTACTCCAGGTGCGGCCTCACCAGGGCTGAGTAGAGGGGCAGGATCCCCTCCCTCCACCTGCTGGCAACGCTCCTCCTGATGCAGCCCAGGATCCCATTGGCCTTCTTGGCCAGGAGGGCACATTGCTGCCTCACGGGTAACTTGTTGCAACCAGGACTCCCAAATCCCTCTCTGTGGAGCTGCTTTCCAGCAGGTCAGCCCCTGATCTGTCCTGGTGCCTGGGGTTATTCTTGCCCAGGTGCTGGACTCTGCACTTGTCCTTCTTGAACCTCATGAGGTTCCTCTCTGCCCAACTCTCCAACCTGTCCAGGTCCCTCTGGATGGCAGCCCAGCCCTCTGGAGTGTCGGCCAATCCACCCATTTTGGTGTGGTCCGCGAACTTGCTCAGAGTGCACTCTGTGCCCTCGTCCAAGTCATTGATGAACAAGTTGAACAGCTCTGGGCCAGGGGGACACCACTGGCCATAGGTCTCCAACTAGACTTGGTCCTGTTTATCATGACCCTCTGAGCTCTGCCATCCAGCCAGTCCTTGATCCACCTCACTGTCCACTCGACCAATCCACACTTCTGGAGCTTCCCTATGAGGATGCTATGGGAGATGGTGTTGAAATCCTTGCTGAAGCCAAGGTAGACAACATCCATGGCTCTCTCCTCATCCATCCACCCATCCATCCATCCATCCATCCATCCATCCATCCATCCATCCATCCATCTATCCAGTCACCCCATCGTATCAGGTTCATCAAACACGACTTCTGCTTGGTGAATCCATGCTGAATCCAGTGATATCTCAGGGATATTGCTGTTTATACCATGCTGCCTGTTTTGTTCTTCTTTAATCTTCAGGACATGGTGAGATCTTCACAGCAGTTGGGGAGCAAGGGCTCTGCTCCTCTGGAGATTTCCACCTGCTTTGTTCAAGACAATGAATTCACCTCTGGAAGTGTAGGAGGTAACTAGCTAAGCCCTCGAAGAGCTGCATCAGCTTCCCTCCCCGCAAAAGGCATGCCTGCTATTTTGAAGAGGCTGTTTGCAGAGAGCAGAGGATTATCACTGGTGAGAGAAAGCTGTAGATATGACAAAATGTCAGAGAGCAGACCACAGTTCTTCACCTGTCTATTACCAATGCCAAGGAAAAGTGGTGAGACATCTTTTTTACACAAAAATTGCACAGTTCAAGGAGAAAGCTGGCTGCTACCAGGAGCATGACAGCGGTGGATTGTCAAGCCTGCCCCACGTGCTGCTTGTTAGTAACGTGGGGCTCAGGGACATCACAGCAGAGCCAGTGAGGAAGGGGGCAAGACCAACCTTGTCATGTGTACAACACGGGTACACATTTGGACACCTCTCTAAGGACCTAGTAATACCTCTATTTGGGGAAGAAAAAAAAGCCCAGCGGAAAGTCCAAACGTATTAGTGTAAGCAGCCTGGATGGGCTCCACATCCATATGGATGGTGGGACTGTAGTGTTTGAGGGACAGTGAAATGGAGAGGAAAAACTGCCCTATTTGAGGTGTGGATCTACGGCTTTCACCTTCTCTGAATGAATATGACTCATTTTCCTTTTTTCACTTTTCATTTTATTTGTACTTTATTTTGTTTTGTTTTATTTTATTTTTATTCTTCCCCTCTCTCTGGCAGCCCATGCTTTGGAATACCTCTGCAAACCCCACAGGAAACAGGAGGTATGGTGTCTGTGCCCAGACGCTTGTGGGGAGGAAAGACATCGCATACAAGGATGCCCAACATTGTATAGCAACCCACAAGAAACACACATTTAGCTTGTTACATTTAGTTTAAAACTGCAGTCACACAGGGACAGACATAAAAAAAAGATCTTTGTTCTCGGGAAGGGAGGAAATCCTCTGACAATTCATCAATGGTTTCCATTCCCAAAGAGTAAACCTGAGTCTCAATTAAACATATCATCATTATTTAATTGCTGCACTTACAAACTACAAATATCAGTTATATCTCTCTGCATATGTACAAATCCTATGCAAATACCTCTCCCCATAGATCCATCAGCAGATTTCCCCTTCACAAAACCACCTACCTAGACATCAACCTCAGTGGCTGCTCGCAGGTTTGCATAGGCAAAACCTGAGGAGCAGGGACAAGGATGACTAAACTTGCCAGAGGGCACCAGGCTTAGAGCCTTAAAATGGAGTTCAGGCATTATTAGGCAGAAGGTTTGAACCTTGTGCCTAGAGCCTTCCTGGAGTCCTGTGGCACTGGGGGCCTGCATCACAGAGGTGAGTGTGCCGCCAAAATAAATCATGGGTTTGCACTGTGGAAGGAAATGAGGACATCAGGGATTTCTGATTTTTAACGAGGCCCATGAGTGGACTCCCCCTGGGCCATTGCACCCATTCACAGCTTTCCTTCTCAGCGCCTCCTCTCTCCCCTCTGTGGCCTTCAGGGGTGACTTCCCTCCTCTGCTGGCTGGCCATGGCAGGGGGCTGGAGCTGGGCACTGAGACACGGGCCTTGGGGGACAGCAGGCCACCCCATGGCACACAGGGATGTGTCCAAGCTCAGCACCTACTCCTGGGAGCGTCAGGCACACAGCAAGGTCACCTCAGGATCCCAAGTCTGATGCTCAGGGTCTTTCTTGCTAGTATCAGGGAAACATTTTCTTCCCCTGGTTTCCCTCCTGCCTCCTAAATGAAATCCATCAACCACAAAAAATAAATTCAGTTGTAAGTGTCTCAGGCTTGAATTCTCACAGATGTGCACACCCGATCCCATGGCTAATTCACAGCACGCGGGACACTCTCCGCGGAGCTGATGGAGCTCACGGATCACTCAGGCTGCACCACCCTCTCATGCAGCACAGAGCGGTCGGGGGCACCTTATGAAACCACGCAAACCTGCTGCATCCGTGGCATTGGTTGACCAATGTGTCAATGCCCTGCTAGTCGAGGTATTTGCTCTCTCCCTATAACTGCTTGAGCCACCCATCTAACCACAAAAAGTCTCTCTGTCTCCTCCTAATTGTTTTCCCTGCTGAATTTTATCTACTTAGAGTCATAAACTCCTCGGGGCAGATGTCTGCCTGAGTGTTCGCACAGCAGGATCAGAATCTCGAATGGGAGCCCCTGGCATTAGGGAAACTCAGCCAAGGGCCTATGCCATCCAAATGTGAAAGATGCAGCTACGTACCACGCGTGCGGAGAGCTACGCACAAGCCCCCCTCGGCAGGCAGGGATGCACAGCGAAGCAGCGCCTCGTGCAAAATGGTATTTCTTCCACGGCAACAGCTCAGGCCTCTCCCTTCACATGTAGTTATAATTACTTGTTCCTTTTCTCTCCTCTGAAATGAAAGTAGCAGGACACTGGGGACTGAGACTGGGCAGAAATTACTTTTCAGGACAGAGAGCAATTACTACAAGGATACTCGTAGCAACAGGCAAACTCTTTTGGAGCCTTTTTCCAAAGTTTGTGATGACATGCTAGATTGAATAAGCAATATTACTTTTCAGATATATTTTCTGCTAAATTTTAATTAATGAAGCTTTATTACTGTTTCCAAGGCCCATTGCTAAGTACGTTATTTTGTTTATATTTAATTTGGCTACTTCACTTCTTTTTTTTGCACCATGGAAACAAGCTATATTTGCCTATGAGATAAATGCTAACATTCTGTTCTAAACTGGATTTGGATGTGCATTCAAGTGTGGGGTATTTGCTTGTGTAAATTTTGATATAATTTTGCTGTTAAGAAATGATATTTTTACTTTGACACGGCAAAATTAAGTGCATTTCCTTGTCCAAGTGGTGTCAGTTTATTCATATATTTAGACAGAATGCAAGGAGCAAGTTCTTCTGAGCTGTTTGAAAAGCATATCTTAGGTTGGGCTGGTTTATTCTGTGAAGGTGACTCTTTTACCTCACTTCATATATAAGGATTTTTACTCACATATAAACTCACATATAAAGGAATTTTTTTTCTTCTATGAGAAAAAACCCTCTCTGTATCTCTTTATTTTATTTTAATCTTCAAATTTTATTTAAATTTCAAGTCAGCAGAGAGAAACGGGATTTTGGAGGGCCCAGTTAATCCCCACTAACACATTCCAAACAAACTGTGCCTCAGAAGTGCCCGTGCGGGGAGGGAAGGGTGTCCATATTTCTGAGCTAAATGTCCAGGCTTTGGTAAGATCAGGCTGGTCCACTGTGTGTCATAGTCATAGGCTCATCCTTTTGTGAAAGACCCAGTTGAAATACAGGTGAGAGCGGAAGTGCCTCAAGGTCTCTCCCATTCCAAGTCTCCTTTCTGCCCTTCATTCCAGCCCCCTCTGGGCTTCTCAGCCCCCTCTTCTGTCCCATCCCACCCACGGGGCAGTTACACCGAATTAAAGGGGTTTAATCACTGTGCTAACCAGCCCCTGCTGATACAGGGATGCCAAGGGAGGGAGCTGATTTTTGTGCAGATTTATGCTAAGGTTTGGGTCTGGGAGAGGGGAAAGGAGGGGACTGGGGAGATTGGGAGGACCCCTGCCTGTGTTTAGGGAGGGAAGGGTGAGTGAGGGACAAGAAAAAGCAAGGAATCAAAGGCAATTAGAGGTTCTATTTACTTATTATTTTTTTTAAAAAAGCCTGAGAAGTGACAAGCCTAAACTAAATACAGAAATAAATACATAAAAATAAATGCAAAAAGTGGGCAGGGAGCCATCATGAAGGAAAAAGACAGCGACACCAGGATGTAAATGCAGGGGGAGGTTATGTGCACACCTGGACACACACAGCATTTACCCAGTGTTTTTAAGAGTCTGAGAAGGTGTTTGGAGGGGTTGCTCGCATCTGAATCCTGCTTGTGGGCATCGGTAATATCAAACTCCCCCACAGTGCTGAAGACCAGAGCCTTTCCAAATGACCCTTAGCAGAAGAGCTCTTCAGAAAAGGACTTTTCATCCTACTCCTTTAATTTGCTGCAGATCTAAGATAGGACACGCTGTGACCAAGACCCTAAGTAGAGCATAGAAAAATATTAAGGGAGTTCAGAAACCCAACTTATGGGAGATTCCTTCCCATAATGTGCTCAAACTATTATTTTTTCCCATGAAACTTCTGAAGCACATAAAATCTTTGGCAGCAGAACCAAGGGGCTGCCAAGTGCATGAGAAGTATAGGTAACACGGAGATTAAGATGAGTGGCAGTCTGCAGGGTGTCAGCTGCAGGGGAGATATCTTTTCCACCTATGGAACCTGCTCCTGAACCCGTGAGCGTTAATGCTCCCTAATCTCCCAGCTACACATGTAACTAAAAACTGACACAGCTGAAAACTTGGCTCAGTTGTGCCCAAGCAGCACCCACATTGAAGGATATAAGATAAAAGTAACATTGCATTTGCACAAAGATAATGCAACATAATGGCTTAAACACACATTGCAAGAGGAGTGTGTGGAACAGAGCTCATGAGGGATGTGACTTGCTCCTCATGTGTCTTAAAAGCCTTCACCACGTCTTGTTGATCCAGCTGCTTTCACGCTGCCCATTTGACGTTACCATTGTCCTTTAAAATTTACCAGGACATACCTACCAACCACAGTGACAAATCATCAGGGGATTAGAAAGCCCATCACCTGCCCACAGGGCCTATAAATTTGCCCTAAATCTTTGCAATCTAAATTTATACAGACACCCAGAAAGGATCATAGATAAAGGTCACCCTGATAAAAAAACCTCATCTTGCTCACACTGATTTCCCTGACAGAATTGTGCTTATTCTCCAAGCTGGGAGCCCCTGGGAGACCACAAACCAGGGAAATACCTCAGCGAATCCAGACCAGCAAATCACGGAGGTCATTGTGCCCATGTACTGAAACCCACCCGACCAGAACAGGGCCTGCTTTGTAGGCACAAGGCCAATCCAGTGCTGGAGCATCAGTCCCCATGGGAGGATCGCATGGAGGATCACCTTGGCAGCAGCTGGAGGAAAACCCTGTGCAAACAGGATGAGTTGCCCGTGGGTGGATCTACCCATGCACACCAAAGTGCCCTGCCTTGCCGTTGGCACGGTCCTGCTTCCCCCAGCTGCTACAGCCCTTCTGCTTGGCAAGGTAGGGGAAGCAGCTCCTGGAGCTGCTTGGAGCTGCATGGAGCACACGGATGTGCGTGGGAGAAGCGGGCGCTCCTCTCGCACTGGTTGCTCCGACTGCTGGCCTGAGCTGGTCTTCTCAGTCCTCCCAATGGTGAGGAGAGGAGGTTTTCTCCGTACGCAGCTGGCACTGGGCACCTGCTCAACCTCCTGTCCAGCCTGGCCGCCTGCAGGAGAGCCCCGACACCCGCGGGTCCCACAGCTGCGTGCGGACAGAGCTGCAGACACTGCTCCACAGGAGACACGCGGAAAAGCCGAGGCCTTGCAGCCGTGCCTAACTCACCACTTAGTCGCAGGAAGTCAAGGGCACCTCCGCCTGAACTTCCCTTGCCAGCGAGCACAGCCCACAGTCCACGTGCGAAGACAGGTCGGCAGTGTCACAGTGTCATTGCTGGCTGCTGCGACACTGACCAGACAGGTGCCCATCACGCTCACCAGCTGTGCCTTCTTCCCACAAGGCACACAGGAACCTCTTCCCTTTCCACTGACCCTCTTATTTTCAGGTTTATCTTCACTATTGCCTTGCACTCCTGTGTGACCCCTTCTAACTCCAAGCTGAAGATCTACTTGCTATTCAACTTTAATTTCGGAGACGGTGCTTGTTTGTCACAGCGTATGTATCTATATAAATGTGACTGCCCGGCTGTCACCCTCACTTGTCGGCGGCTGTGCCTTCCAACACAGACAAATGACACCAGAGGTGGCTATAGTGAGCACCGCGGGCTCTCGCCTTGCCTCCGACACGGCGGATCTGAGCGTAGCTGCTGACGCGGACGCAAGGTCGCTGGGCAAAGGACTGGAGACGTGCTCAAAACCGAACCAGGACAAGTCCCTGCTCCCGCAAACCTCTTTGCTGATTTAAACTTCTTTCCTTTAAACAACCTGGCCAATACTTGCTCTATTCATATACTCTTTGATCACAGCAATGCCCATTCTCAGATGTTTTTTCAGATATGTGGAACATACTGTGCCAAAAGCCCCCTTTGAAGACGGAGGATTTATTTACGCTATTCTAGGAGGAGAAATGTTTTGTTAAATCTGTCTGCAGCTGTCATGTGATAATTAATGTACATATCTTCTGTCCGTGACTCTTATTTGAATAAGCACCTGTGTCTGCCCCCAGAATTGCACATCAGTTGCACAGATTTGTCACTGAGAGATAAATGAATCCTATCTTCAGAATTCATGATTCATGTGCTGCGCTAGAAAATCAAATGCTAAGTTTAATTAGCTCCTGGACTAATTGCTTAACTCAAAAAACTATTCCTCCAAAGCCTTCCTAGACCAGCATTGCAGAACGGTGCTACTGACAACCAGCAGCAGACAATGTCACCCCAGGTCTGGTCGCCAGAAAGGTTCCTTCTCACCCAGCACCAAAACTAGCAAACTGCCATCCAGGCCAGGGCTACTGTAACAGCTGGAGAAGGAAGGCATTGGCTGAAGACATTTGCCCTTTTGCTGAAATAAATCCGTCTACCCATATAAAATGCTGCCACCTGCAGAGATTATTTTGTTCAGAAAACAGAAGAAAGATTTTTTACCCCTTGCACATGCAAAAGGCTTCTTTTTTTCAGGTGTATCTTCAGCCTTTTCTAGCACTGACTGAACCTGAAGCTTTTGTACAAGAGCTGGAAGCAAGTGAGCAACTGCTCTTGGGTTCCTTGACATGTAAATGTGCACTCAGATAAGCAGGACCAAGCAGGACACTGCTCAAACAGGAAAATCTGACCGTTAAACAGAGCTCACAGACACACCTATTTTTAGTCTAACAGTCAGTGAGGTATTTAAGTGATATCCTAGACTGGAATTAGGTAAGTATCTCCATGTATGCAAAACATAAGTAAGAATTTTAACATGGAGCTTTGTCAGCCAGTAATTCTTCTCAGATTGATAATTCTGGTAAATTATATTAAAAATGACTACACAGCAATTCAATAAATGCACGTATTGATTGCCTTTTCAGAACAACCCCAACAAAACCTACTAAAAGTTGTCAGGGCTTAGGGAACCTGAATGCTTGAGCAGATTTGAAGAAAAAGGAGACCAAAACCAAGTCCATTTGCTCAAACCAGAAGTGATTACCTAAGCATACACATAGATATAATATTTATTTATTATTTTAAATAATCATAACTTTATTTGGTATTTCAGTGCTCTAAAAACTCACAAAATGCTGTTGTGTACCATTTCAAGCACTTTTTGAGGTATCAGGCATCTTAGGTGACAAGTACAGGTTTTTTATTTTCTGCCATGAGGTTTCTTGCCAAACACAAGCTGTTGCTCTCCTTGGGTCTAGACCCACATCCACATCCACAAACATCTTCTCAGAAGTCACCAGGTTCCAGAAGCTGGGGCTGAGAACCCCCAGAACCCACCAGCCTCAGGCTCTCATGATCCCTCTGGAGAGTACCCGGCCCCCTGCTCAGTGGAAAGGCACATATGTGCATGGCACTGTAATGCTCAGGTACAACACTGATGGCCTACAGAAAAGGAGAAAACATCATCCACCAGTGCTGTGAAGCTGAACAAGCTGATCCTAAGGCATTGCTGTTTGTGCAATGGTTAAGGTATGCTGACATTTATAAGCCCAATCCAAACAAGTTCTCTGCAGGGTTTGCACTAGCATCACACCCAAGCTGAGCGAAGCATCAGGGCAAGACAGTAAGCAGCATAATTCTCAGCAGGGTTTTTCTTGCAATCTATCATATGCATTAACAGATAAGTGTCAATGAATCTATATATGCACTGCAAAACCCTCGTCTCATTCCTTGCTTGTTTTACTGGAAGGATTTTTGGTTAAGTAATAAGTGCTATTCTATTTAAGGAATACAGCTCTGGCCTGAGCTGCATCCCCTCCACTCGGATGATATTGAGGTCTATAATGTTCAGTTTGCACACTGAAACTCCAGGTAGGCATTTATTTGCTGCAAGTTACCTAGACGGTCATGTATATAAAAACTAGTATTTAAAATTAAAATAAATAAACAAATAAAATAAAAAATGTCATAGATCCCTTTCAAAAACTAGCCAGGACAGTGAAGCAATGCACAGAACAAGCTGGAGTCCTTCCTGGGTTCCCTCCCACACTGTGTGCAGGGAGCCCCCAACCCATGCAGTGCAAGAGCCTTAGGGATTTTATCCTACAGGGATGTTCAACTGCAGATCAGACCCCACATTTTGTGAGCAGTCTTCACTCCTCAGCAATTTGGTCTGGAATTTATTTAGCTGGCACCCAACGCAGGGCCAAGGCATCTTAGCTGAAGGTACCATCCTTGCCTGAGAAATGGGAAATATTCTCGATAAATTACTGAAACAATTAAGAAGCAGTGAATTATCACTTGCCTCTGCCAGCGTGCTCCTCACAGTGATTGCTTCCTTGTCATTTCTCCCTCTAACACTCTGAACATCTTTCTAGCACAATACTGAAGGATCGTAGCACAATAATGTGAGCAGGAACACTACTATTTTTTTCGGTCAATAATTCAGTTTCTTGGATTGTCAGGATAAACTGTGCGGCCTTGTAGAGTATTCACCCACTTGGGAATCGGATTACAGCCTCATAAAACAGCACAGCGCTCCTATTATCACCTAAATAAAGCTGCCATCATTCTGGAACAAATAGGTGGAAGTAGTCAGTCACTGAATATCCAGAGCAGAAGAGAAGAATAATAAACTGATATACCGTTCTTAAGAAATTCTTCACAAGGAGGCAGATTTAATGCCCCGAAAGCTAGGGCTTTACACACGCAAAAACACACACTCATCTTTTTTATCACCGCCTTATCAAAAGCACCGAGTGCTCTCTAAAGGCAAGATCCAGGTGCAATGCTTTCCAAATAGCTGGTGATTACAATGCACACGCAATATTATCCTCTGCCACAAGAGGATGCCTGAGAAGCTGCTCAGCTTTTATAAGCTCGAAGAGGAGCTGCTTTTGTTGCAGCTGCCTGCGATTGTACCTGCCTCAGTACAAAATCCTGGCTGATTAAAAAAGCACCTCCCTGCAGGTTTCTGTAGCTTGCAGTGGAAATTGACCTAGTGGAAACTAAGTTCTCCTGGACCCACGCTGGGACAAGTTAATTTGACTTTTTTCCTATGCATACAATGGGCAGGCTTATCTTTGGGGGAAAAAAAAGGCAGAGGGGGCAAGTAACTATGACAATAATTTGTAAGGGTGGCATCCTGGCACTATCCACTCTCCACGGGATGAGGAAGAAGGAGCCATTTACACCTCGGGTACCACGTGGGGCCATGCATTTACGGAATAAGGACGGCAAATCCCCCTAAAGAACCTTTTAGCTAAAACACCATTTCCTTCTCTATTCTGGAAATTCTCACTCCCTTATTTCACAAGGCTGGTCAGGTAAGACTTAGTTCACGATCAGTCACCATGAAAAAGCCAATATTGGTTAAGGCCTGGCATCAGCATTTGGGAGACCATGTCCCTAGGACACAGGCGCTTGGGAAGAGGCTCTCTGTGGCCACCAGCCATAAGATCTCCAGGGTGCAAGTGCCACAAGAGGTGCTGTGGTGTTTGGGCCATGCATGGGCACCTAAAGGGACCACTGCTGCTCCTGCCTCCCAAATCCCAGGTAGGGCTGACCACAGGAACGTCCTGTCCCTGGTGCAAACTGCACTCTTGGGATCGGGATACCAGGCAATGGCACTCGCTCAGGTACCCACACTTTGAATGTCTTTTAGATACAAGTTTCAAAACACAGTTGCTAGAGCAAGCACGCTGAGAAAACACTGAAGCTCCACCTACTAAAGAGGTTTTATGTGGTTAGGTCAATTTCAGGTGTAGCTTCATAAGCAATTCCTGATTAAAATAAATATTCTTTAATCTGGGAAACAAATCCATAAGAGGCACAGGCTCTGGGCTCAAAGCAAAAGCTAAATTAATTGAGATTCCATTTGGGAGGCATTGATACTGTCAATTCCCCAGTACTGGAAGTGTTTAAATGAAGAGTAGATGTCTTTTTTAAACTTAGCCAGCAGTTATGTCTTGATACAGCAATCTCATGATGCAATTTTATAGACTGTCATGGTATAGTCCCTTCTTGCCTTCAAAATCCTGGGAAGAGAAACCCGATAGCAAGAGGTGGGTTGCTGCGGTCATGCTGGTGCTTCCCTGCAGTGCATGGGGCTGCCACACACTGAATCTGTGCCAACATTCACCCAGCTCTGCTCTGCACGCTGGTGCACGCTGCATTTTTGCTGCATTCCAAGGAAGCAGATCTCAGCTGAGCACCGAAACCTGCTTGTCTGCAAACATATTTCACCCGAAAGGCAATAACTCTCTACGGCCAGCAGCTCTCTGCTGATGATACCTTGGGAGATGGAGATGCTGTCCAAGAGCAACACCAGAAGCACATTGATGCGCTCTGTGAACACATGGGCTTTGCCAGTTTCCCCTCTTTTCTTTCTTTCTATGGTTCCAGTGTAAGTGAAGAAATATTGAGTATTAACTTTAAAGTAATCCATCCCTGTCCAGAAGCCCCTGGGACTAAGGTCACAGGAACCCCAGGAGCAACTGAACTGACTCAAGTGACTGACCTCCTATTTGCATGGCTAGTTCTAGGGAAAGTGTCTTTTAGACAAAATTACCCCCTTTTCCCTCCCTAGCTCCTGCTAGGGAGGCCGCCTGAAAACAGCAGCAAGAACTAGATTAGTCCTACAAACTGGGGGAAGACAGAGCAAGAACAAGGCAGCTGCCCCCAATTCAAGGCCTCAGTAAGGACCTGCCTGCCAAGAAGGCCATCTTAATGTCTTAGAAATAATACAGATCTCAAAAGTCCCTTTCGGGAATTGAAATAACAATCAGCTTTCAGTTATCAGCTTTGGACTATGGCCTTTGTTTTTTTATATACAGACAGATACTGAAGAACAATACAATTGCACCAAAACTTGGGAAAATACCCAAGACAAGGATTTCATTGAAAGAGAAGCCCCTGACTTTGACACCAAGGTAGTTTTGGAAATAGGTAGGAGGGTGCTAAAAAGCTATCACTTCCATATGTCTGTCACTTTCATGCGGCACACCTAAGATATTCCTTATTTTTTATCTCACTGGCTGTCCATGCAGTTAACCCTCCACCTGCAAGCTGTGCCACTTCCTAGCAGCAAGGCTTGAATTCCTCTGGGTCCCTGAGATTAGAAGAGAAATGGGCCAGAAAAGCCTGCCTCCTGTGCACACTGTGAATGGGATGATATGGGGTGATGCCAAAAACTGGGCCGAGAGGTTGGGGAGCTCCAGCCTTGGGGCTACCACATTTCATACACTGTGCTAAGGGAAAAGACATGGTGCCCTGAGCTTCTATGCGTAGACTGCAGAAAGAAGAAGGCTGCCAGAAAGAGCTCCAGGGGCTGATCCAGGCTATGTAAGAAGAATCAGAAGATACTCATGTCCTCTTAAGGACATGAGTATTTTGCTTACACCTTCTTAAGAAGAGATGTCTAATGCAACAGGCCTGCCTCTTTAAAAGAGGGGCAATGCAGAGAGTCAAGCAGTTAAAACTTTGACAAGAAAAGGGAAGGGCTAAATTTGGCCCTCCTTGGTTTTAAAACACTGATGTCCTGAACACCTTGGCCCGAGCCTCCAGAAGAGGGTGGTTCCAGAGCATCTGAGGAGCAAGAAGGGGCAAGTGTTGGGCATCGATCAGGTTCTCACTAAACGAGACCAGGCGTGGGAGAAGGGGACACCAGGCACAGCACCGGGGCTAAACACCGACTCCTTTTTGCTTCTGCCCCTTCCATGCTGGTTTCCCTCCATGCTGCTGTGCTAGGCTGCAAGCTGCAGGGGAGGCTTTGCAAGCAGCTCGGAGGCTGCTTCTCCTCTGATAAGTCAGCGGATAAGGAGAATGACCAGGGGTGGCAACTGATTCAGCTGTCCAGTTTTAATCTGCAATTTCAAGGTTGTCGGAGCCTCTAATCCCAATTTAAGCAGACTGGATCCCCCCTCTAATAAGTCAAGGTAAAGAACGGTTTCCTAAATCCTCACCTGCCTGAGAGCGCTTTTTGCCCCTTGCATGGCAAAGTCAGGTGTTAACAGAGAATTGTGCTACCCTTGCAGAACTGCACGGAGGCAGACGGGGATCAAGGGCTGCAGGGCTACAGTAGAAAGCTGAGGGCTTTAGGAATCTCTCCCTCGTTTCACATTGTTACTTCTTCCCCTGTCAGGGCATGCACTTATTGCCTCTGGTTCAGCACAACAGCCAACATGTCCATATAAACTAAATGTGCGCCAACAGACAAGGAGCTTTTGTACAATTAGGCACAGCTCAGAGGAGGTCTAAGTGCTTTACTGCCTCTTCGCCATTAGCAGCTGCTTCCCAGCTGAGATGTGGGATCTGGTGCTCTGTTAATTTGGATGCAGTAACTAGAGGTTGAGAGCTCTGCTGGGCCAGGTGCCAGCCACAACACACAAAGTATAATGTGTCTCTATTATTTACATTAAATATATATATATATTTGCCAGGAAATGCAAGGCTAAATTTACACCCTTCATTTCCATCAAGGTTCTCCTTAGTGATGGAAACCATTTGCCCAGATAAGAGTACCCAGTATTCCAGATCTGAAGGGACCTACATTTTAGGCTGAGATTAAAACCTGAAGACTTTAATGGGTGAATCATTTTTGAAATAATAATAATCATATGAAGTTAGTGTAAGAAAACCCTCTACAAGAACTTTGGGGAAGAAGAAACAATGTAGAAAGAGCGTTGCAGCACTATAAAAGGCAGGTTGAGAGAGGTGTGATGGGTGCAGCACCAGACTCCCTTCACGTCTACCGGGTGCCAGCCTGACACCCAGGCAGGGCGAGCAAGGTGGGAGGACCCGTGCTGCCATCTCGGGGCGTCCCCGCACCCACCCGCCTCTCCGCGGGCCGTGCGGAGGGCTGAGAGCTTCCCCAGCGCGAGGTGAGCGCCCTCATCTCCGGCTGTCCTTGTACCGGTGCTGTGCAGGCCCGGCAGGGCCCCGAGCTACTGCCCCTCACCAGCAACGTCACCTCCACAAGTCTCCTAAGCTCAAAACACGTCTCCTGAGCTAATCTCCTGGCGCACTACGTGCCCCTCTGAGGTGGCTGCTCAATCAGGAACGCAAACCGTGCTCTGAATCCTCCCTGGCTCGCTGCAAACAGCTTCCCCCGCTGCCTCTGCTCTTTGCCCACGAGTTGCGTGTCAGTTTTTCCCCCTCTAGCCAGCTCTCCCAGCGGACACATGGGCTTGTTACCCTTTTTTTTTTCATTTGTTTGTCCAAGCAAGCTTTCACTAAGAAGAGGTATCTGAGATGTGCATACACTGTTCCTTAATCCTTTACCTCCCACACTTCTCTCTTTTCTTAAACCAAGCTGTTAATAAGAATGCAGATTACTGCAGCCGGAATTTACAGCAAGAATTCGCAGTAGCCAAGTATAAATCCCAAAAGCTGGCAGCAGCATGATCAAACCACAGCTCCTCTCATAAACATTTCTACAGTATATTATTTTGCCGTGGCGTACCTATCACAAGTTATAGCTGTAGATACACCTCTAACTGAGCAGGCCTGTTTTTAATGATTGCCTGTGTTATAACCATCAGAGAGAGCATATTGTATGTATATATTTAAATCCACAATAACTGAGATGTCCCAGTGTGATTATCAAATACTTACATGGAAAATGGAGAACGCAAGTTCATCTCTGCACAGCCACAGCTCAGGGGAGGAACTGAGGCACTGTCTTCCCCACGGAAATGGCAAGCACAACACGGAGAGACCTGAGGGGCACATCAGTATCTTCCCGGATACGAAACTGTATTAAAAGTTTGTGCACATTTTTTTTTCTAAATATTTTATAGTTTCTACCCAGAAAAAAAAAAAAAAAGTTACAGTTAGAAGTATTTTAATGGCATAGTTTAGCCTAAGTACACTCGGTATGGCAGAGTACAATGCCGTTTTTTCAACAGGCAGGACTGCAGTGCCCAAAGGGCTTATCCCTCATAGCACTTAGGTACTTGTGCACTTTTAACAGGAAATTTCCAGGGAGCAATGTGGCCCTCCATGCATTTCTCAGTTAAATTCACAGGTACACATTATGCTGATCACACATCACCTCTGTAATATCATTTAGCACTCTCTGCAATTTGCTTCATCTCAGGACTTCTCCAGGTGGTTTGCCCTGCAAGACACAGAGTGGAAGGACACCCTGTCACCCCTGCTGCCCACAGCATGTCTGTGCGGCATCCACCACGTGCACCCTTCTTTGGATTGGGAAAGTCAACAGAACAGATAGCAAATCAAAGTGAAAAGGTTGTTAACTATGTTCCTAAGAAATAGTTTTATGTAAGAATTGCAAGAAGCAGCTCTTGGCTAAAAAAGCACCAAAGTGAGGAACATGACGGCGCATTCGTTACTTGCAGATCCGTGTCAGTCGGGGAAAGGTAATGCTCGGAGAGGCACGGGAGATGAAGCAGCTGCGTGTCCCAGGTCGCTGCTGGGAGCACAGATCGCAGCATTCGGACACTCCATGGTTGTAAAAATGGACGGATTGCTGATGGCTTCCCGCCACGCTTCCGAGTCTCTCTGGAAGGGGATGGGGATGGGGATGTGAACTACTGTAACCTAGCAGCTCCTGCACGCCCCGGTCAGAGAGACCCGGGAGCAGAAAGAAAAAACTTCTTTCCTGTGGGGGTGACACACCCCTGGAACAGGCTGCCCAGAGAGGCTGTGGAGTCTCCTTCTCTGGAGATCTTCCACACCCGCCTGGATGCCACCCTGTGCCAGGTGCTCTAGGGGTCCCTGCTGGAGCAGGGGGGTTGGACTAAATGATCCCTAGAGGTCCCTTCCAACCTCAACCACTCTGTGATTCCACAATTCTGTGATTAACCACTGCTCAGTGCAGCTCTT
Organism: Eudromia elegans; assembly: GCA_003342815.1. Lineage (NCBI taxonomy): Eukaryota > Metazoa > Chordata > Aves > Tinamiformes > Tinamidae > Eudromia > Eudromia elegans. Next base: position 792,863 of record PTEX01000073.1, on the reverse strand, counting down.
GCTCAGGTTAAGCAGCAAAGACTTCAGAAAGGCATGGAAATCTTGGCCCTCAAATGCTGTCCTCCCCAGACCGCACAGCTGTTGCTGCACGAGGAGCAAGCATGTTTTACAGGGCTCTGTGCAGGTTGCACACCACTCGTTATCTATGTGGCTCAATGGTGCTCATGCAGCTCCCACACGTCAAGCACGGCCCTCCTGCTCCTCCCCAGCACAGAAGAGCAGAGGGACCCACTGAGAAAGATGCACGAGCAGCAACAAGTAGACACTATGTGCAAATGAAAACAGTAATAACCTGTCTCCATGCCTCGGGCATCCTAAACTGCCTCTTAGAGAAGATGCCTCTGTGAGACAAACTGTATATCCAACCCAAAGCCCTGAGTTTGAACTCAGATAACTTCTGGTGTTTGTGGGAAGAGAGAAAAAACCTCTCTCACCTTGTCAGAAATCATCAGGAGAAAATGACACAGTGTTCACATACTATTAATTATATCAGCAGCTGGCTAACGAATTGAGCAGCTAGGCCAACCCTCACCACACACGTGATGCCGGGACTATGAAAGGCCTTTTTAGTTCCTGGGCAGCATGAATTCAACAATGCTCTAGTCTGCTGGCTATTGACTATAATACATACTGCAGTACAGCATGTCTGTGTTCATTCGTGACTGCCTGTGAACTGTCTTGCAGCACAAAATGCAGGGCATCACACGTTTTAAACCTGCTGTTCTGTTGCTGTTCTTTGCATGCAGGGATGGGGAATTTATGTCTGCAGACTTCTGTGTTCCCCAAATGTGGTGTTTACTATTTCCTAAGACAGGCCACATCAATTGCAGCAGCTGAAGAATTCAGCTTGCCACAGTTTCTTTCCCGGAAACCTCCTTGATATTCACTGCTTGCCTGGCAGATTGCATTAACTTGTGTGCTGATTTACGGAACAGAGCTTTAAACCAGTGTGCTATATCTAGCCAGTTGGTGGACAGCACACAGAGTGTCATTTCCACTTTTGCCAGAAAGAAACATTAAATGTTCTGTTTTATTACAGCATCTCTGATAAGGATCACAGTAAGCTCAATCACAGCTTCTCTATTAGCCCAAATAGAGGGCTGGGAGGTCCCAAACCTAACATGGCTTCCACTTTAAATGAAACAGCAATCACAGTAAAGTACGCAGATTAAAAGACTCTACGTCTTACTATCTTACTTTACCAATCTCTTTTCAAGCCTAAAGCCTTCTCTATTCTCCACAGCCAAACTCCTCCAAACCTCACACCTTTTTACTCTCATACTTCTCCTACAGGCCAGTAGTTTTTATATGTAGCATCTCTCCAAGCAAGAGGTGCAGCACAATTTCATGTGCCCTACCTGTCAACACCAGGATCTTGATCTTTCTTGATGTTAGTGATGGATTTGTGTCCTCCAAAGCCACAATCTGGCTGACAGATCAGGTTCAACCAGCAGTAGGTTACAGAACTACTTTCTCATATGTGTTTTCTGTGCTTCAACATGAACTTCAGATAAGGTGAATCCAACAGAGTAAGTGCAGTAAATGGTACATAGAATAGGACTTGCAAATACAAGACAAGATTAAAAAATCAGATCTCTGTATATTTGGTGGATGGAGGAATCAATCCTTTTGATATTCAAGCAGATCCCTAGCCAAACTGTTTCTTTGCTGAGGTAACCATTTAAGGACCCACATCCTACACAACTGTCCCACTGAGTGGAAAATGGAGGAAGGAAGGTTGCTGACTTGCTGTTCACTGCCCCTCCTTCCGCTTAGCTCTGGCCTCAGTTTAACGGATGGCTAAGCCAGGGATTGGGAAGAAAGAGCAACAGGTTTGAATCTCCTTGGGTCAGAAGGATTTAGGATTTGAATTTATGCCTCTTAATCTCGCATCCTCCTCCAGTTATATTTGCAAGGAAGTGATAAGCCACTTATCTAGACCCATGTGCATGATGTGGGCACAAGAGCTCATGAAATAGTATTTGGTTCTGTCTCCTAGACCCTCTGTGCTCCCCACCAATCCCCAATCCAGCATGTGAATGCCCCTCCAGAAGCTGAGTTTCAGCTCTTCAGCATTTCAGTGCTGTTGGTATCACAAAACCTGCTGTGTCAGTGGGGGGTACTTACAGAACTCTTCTGTGTTTGACCCAATACATTGGCATTGGCCTTTGCAGCACAGAAGTATTTCCACTCTGCATTTAAGGTACAGAAGTCTACAGGGACCCCAGTGACAAAAGACAGCGCCCAGTCACATGGCTGTAGCCATCACACGCCCTGCAGCTAAAATACTAATTTTCATCTTCCTTGCAGATGG
>PTEX01000073.1:581812-790539 GCA_003342815.1 Eudromia elegans | reverse complement strand
AAAAAAAAAAAAAAAAAAAAAAAAAAAAAAAAAAAAAAAAAAAAAAAAACAAAACAAAAAAAAAAACAAAAAAAACACCCCACCACCCTAACTCTGCCATGGCATATGTCTACAGAAATTTGCTGTAATTGAGGACATTTTGCAAATATCTTGTTTCACTTGTCCCAGTCAACACATCAAGGGCAGGAATTGCGGACTAGAAAGGGATGTATCCAACTGTCAGAGACAGGAAAAGGGATATGTGTTGAGCTAGCTATCAGAGAAAGAAATGCTTGCTAAGACCATTAACTTCCACCCGTTTACTAAGCATGCCACCAAAAAGCGCACTGGCATTGCCAACATGCACCCCTTATACTGGTAAACACATGGGCAAGAGTCTGCTTGTGGGACTGTAGGCAAGCGGCACAGGACGGCTTCTATCTGAGCAAATATATGTCCTTGGTGCTTCTATCTCAAACCACGGTGGCCTTGTCCAGGCTGCTTTGAGGACAGTTGCTATCCCGAACCGTGTCTTAGCCGATGCCTGGGCACCTCTTGGTAGGGCATCAAGAGGCATGGGCACACCAGGCAGGACGCGAGCAAGGACAGACCAAGGACAGAAGTGCCCTCGTCCTGCTGGGTTCAACACTGGATGTACAGGGACAGTTAACAGGCTAACTTATAAAGCCCAAGGCACAGCAGCCAGGGCTCAGCTGTATGGACTCTACCAGCTCTTTAAGACACTCTCCTCAACCTTAGGGTTTGCCTGTGAAGGAAGAGCTTTTCTGGTCTAAGTTTTCCCACAGGTTCTACTGGTGGGACTGTAATAAAAAATGCAGGCAAATTAATTTGCCTCCCAGGTGAGGGTTTGCGGCCACATTGCCCTGAGCTGCCTAAACTGCTGTAGGTGGTCCCCAAGGTGGCATCCCATGTGTGGCGTCCTGCTGGGCCAGTGCGTGGCGAACAGGTTGCTCATGTTTGAGAGTCTTGACTGTCTACAGCATTATCATTACCCAAACAAAAAAGACAAACTGGGAGCTCATCAAAGACTTAAACAATTAATAAGATAAATTTCTCTCCCTTCTCACTGGGATCTCTGCATTGCCAGAATGGCATCAAGGATTTCTTCTTTGTTTATTGGAATTAATTTACTTCTTCCCCCAAATGACAACTGTAGCTTGGTTAAAGCAGTCAGTCTCACACTAATTTATTTGTTCAGCGAGTGCTGCTCAGATCCCCACAGAAGTTGTGAAATTAAAAATTGTCAGTGCCTGACCTTTTCAAGATGAAAAAAGTTCAAAGCCTGGCCCGCTGGGGCTGCAAGTAAAGCTGCCAAGAGCAGCCGCCTGCGCCGCTGCAGCAGTGTAAATGTTCCAACAGGTAAATAGTCACTTGGAGAGCTTAGGAAAATATCCTGCAAGTTGAACAGGAAGATAAGGTGTCATGTGTAGAGAAAATTAAAAAGGAAATACCATTTTAGTGATATATCCTGGGAGAAAACAAAAACAAAACCAAAAAACCCCATAGAGCTCAGGTATCTGTCTGATTAAACCGAGACACTAGACCAAGACACTAGAAGTTAATATGTTTACGTACTCTAAATTCACACAAAAGAAGAATAACCAAAAATCCCAGCTTGCACAAACAGGAGCCATTAAATCCCTTTAGGCTGATTTTCCTTTTAATTAGTGTCCTTATTCACCATTTTTGTTTGGTGACTGTAGGTTTCAGCAGCTCTCAGTCCACTGCGGTTTGTTCAGCACAGCTACGTGCCCGGACACTGCCTGCCCACAGGCACAGCGTTCATCCCTGCCCTGGGCCCCCTGCAAGATCCCGCTGCGAGCCGCAACCCCAGTCTGCCCCACCGGCCCCTAGGGCAGATGAGGCCTGTGCAGCCCAGCAGAGCAATGCAAGAGGGCCATTTATTACTGCTTGCCTTAATGTGAAGGTGCTGGAAGGGTCTGGGATTTTGATCTCCTGTTTGCCAGGAATCCTTGGGAGCTCTGTGTGGGACTCCTATGATGCCTACAAGCCGATGACTTTTGGTGTAAGCTTACTGACATGTTGCAGTGTATCATTTGTTAATGATCTTGCCGCTAATGGCAAAAAATTACAAACAACAGCTGGCAAATCCTTGTCCAGAAGAGAGGTTACTGTCTTAGGGGTGACAAGCACATCTGAAGGAGGAATTCATGAAAGCATCTCTGCCTCCCCTGCAGCTGCTGCAAGGACAAGGGTAACGCACGTGGCTGCTAAGGATTTATCTCACACCTGTGATGAGAAGCAAGAAAGAAGGGATTCTCCCTTTCCTCTTCTAAGTCCCTGATATGTTTCTCAAGGACTAGAGATTAACTTCTGGCATCCTGACCCAGCAACTACCAGTATAAATAGTATTTGCTCCCTAGGAGGCTCTCTGCATAGAGAGAAAGCACCTTTGGTCTTTTGGATTTTAATTTATTTTGTTTTTTTTAAACCATCATTCAACCGATATAGAAGAGCCAAAGTTGAAAGCTCCATGGCCATATGCACTAATTACACTATATTTGTGATAACAGCAGGGATCCTAGGAAGTGTGGATATTTGAACGAAGATATTGTTTTGTTTTGTTTTCAGTTTTTGCCAAACAAAAGCGAGGATGAATTAAGTTGAAAATGAAGAAGCTGCAATGAGCTTACTGACTAATTACAGCCTGAAATATACACATTTATACTCTCTGAGTTACTGTATTTTGATTGCTGCACTTTGAGACTGAGTCCCTCTGGCTCTACAGATCTCTCTGCAAACATCTTTCCAGTGGAATTAGGAAATCAGTATTGGTGTGACCAGGTGCCTCTTGGCTTTCTTCCTTGCTGCCTACTCTCAATGGAAGTTCCTCCCTGAAAATGCTCCTTTTGGATTGCTCCTCGTGGCATTTTTTTCTAACTTGGTCTCTTAATTCTGACATTTTGGGTGCCGTTTTGAGTGTACTTCAAAGTGGCCAGATCAGTGGTAGCTGCCTGGGGCCACAGGTCTCCAAATCTCGCATGGGGCAGAGTGAGCCTGTCTCCCTCCTGCCCGCTGCGGAGCCACCCAAAGTCCCTGGGCACGCAGCCTTCCACGGCTGCTTTAGGAGAGAGCGTATCAGCATTCGCTGTGTGTTTACAGCCTTGGCATGGGATTGCATCTCCAAGCCCTGCTACATTATTTATGGGCTAGGCCGAACACCGGGATATTGGAGTAAAACTACGAGATATTCTCAGTTTCAGAAGCGGCTCATAAATAAGAAGTTAAGTCTTATATTTTAAGAAGAAATGTTAAGGTTCTTATCCTTGAGCCTTACAAGAAAGAGCTAAAAAAAGTACTCTCCACAATACTGGCAAAATCTACGAACCTGAGTCTTCTCCAGCTCACCTCTGCTGTAAACCAGCATGGTCCTGGGCGGAGGGGGACCAAGGGGGCCAGTGCAAGGAAAAGGCCAAAGGAACAAGGATGGTTCCCCCCAGTGAGCTCCTTTACTTCTCCTGCAAAAGCTGCTTTTGCCAGTCATCTTCTGCTCACCTTCATCCGCTCTCACTCTTCATAACCAACCTCGAGGAGAGAGATGGCCACTTAATTTTCAGCTCTTCTTTTCTTCTCTTAATATGGGATCTTTGGGGAACTGGTGTATGAAACTGGCCTTGTTCGTGACAAATGTTGACTTGCTTCCAGCAAGCGATGAACTAAGCTGATTTACCTCAGAATGACTTTGGTAACCTTGGGCATAAACCTTGGCTCATGTGCACAAGGATTCCTGAAACACAAGCACTGCCAGTATGGACCGGGCAGTAGGGAGGTATCTCAGCAGATCCCACGTTTTATGGCTTCGTGACAAGGTCCTCACTCCTCACTCTGGACACTGCGGTCAGCCAGAGGGGTAAACGAGCCTCAGCTCATGCACACTATTGAAATATAATCATTAAGTCATTGTAATTGCACCTTTCTGGCAGCTGCTAGGGTGGCAAGTTTGATTTTTAAGCTTTCAAAACCAAAACACAGCTAATGAAATTTCTGCAAACCTAAAAGCAACCCCTGTCTTCTTGACAATCTCTGCGTGTAGCTCAGCCTCTCTCCCTACTGCGCATTAATAATAATGTGGCTATCAATGCTTTTTTTTTTTGCTATAATTTCTCAATGCAGTGGGAGCAAATTAAATCAGAACGGGAAGTTTATGGCGCTTCACATTTTTCCATATACAGTTTCCTGCTGGGTTATGCACGGTGTTCATCAACTCTTGGTAACTTATTTGCTGTGAGATATCAGAAATTCTTTGTCTTATCTGATCCATGATTTAAGACTCTGACCTTTTCAGCTTCTCTACTTTTACTGCCGGCTCACTCGGTAGGCCCTTGTTTATAGCCTTACAGCAAAGAGAGGGAGCGAAGACAGCAACTGCCTATGTGCTGGAGAGGCAGAAGTTTCATTTTGCCAAAATCTGTGTGAAAGAGGGAAACAAAGACATAATTTCAGAAGTTTTCTGGAAAAAAAAAATCTGTGAATACAGATGAGGAAGGAGATTAAACACCCTTCCACTATGAACCTCTGCTAAAAGAGGGAACCACAAAGCAATACCTTTCTGATTACGGTGACCTGAATGAAAAGCAATTTACAGCACTAATAAAAGCTGATTTTCCACCTACATGGCAAGAGCAGCAGAATGGCAGCGTGCATCTCAGCACTTTCATCAAAACGGCCGGGAAGGCAAATGAAACCTTTATATCTGCTACCAGGATATTATGTCAGCTTGCCTCAAGTTCTGCTCCCCGCCGCCTAGTCAGGCTGCAAAATGAGCTGTGGGGACACTAATCTGGGCTGGAGAATAGCTGCTAAATTATTCAGGGTACTAAAGACAAGGACAGAGTGTGAAATGCAGCAGGCCCTGATGATACAGGGCAATGGTGATAAAATGACAGGCGAAATTGAACTTAGATAAATTTAATGTGAGGCATATGGGGGAAAAAATACAATTTTAATTTTTCGTACCCTGCGATGAATTCAGGGTTGCCTATTACCACTTGAAAATGAGATCTTGCTGTTATAATAGATAATTTTGTGAAGTCAGGTGTGTGCTTAGTGTTGGTCAGAAACCCTGCAAACTGTTTGATAGAAAGTATTCTGAAACGAGCAGAAAGCAACACAGAGAATGTCATTATGTCACCACGCACGTTCACAGGGTGCTTGTACCTTGAACCCTGTGCACAGCGCTGGTTTTCCCATCTCCAAAGGAAGGCGTAGTGGAGCAGGACACGGTGCTGACCAGCTCAGGGACATTCTCCACGAGCTGGACATACACTTTCCTGGTCTCATGGGCTTGCCAAAGAAGCCCCTTTGGCTACTGTCACAGAGAGGAGGATCCTGGGCTAGACGGCCTCAGTGAAGCTCTTCTGGAAACTGTTCTTAACGTAAATTTTTGCAGTTTTGTTCCAAAGACGTTGTTGACAGATGAGGAAGCACAAAGCTTAATTTCTCAGTTACGCTGCAGTATTGGCAATGAGGCCTGAATTGTACAGGGCTCTTCCAGTGGGAACGGCATCGAAGCAGACAGATTTTAGATTTCTTCAGGTTACCTTCATTAGTATCATGCAGAAAGAAGAAGGCAGATTAGTCACAATTTCCAGGGTCAGATAGCTGTTCCATGAGGCAAATTGCCCTCTAAAAGTGCCTGAATTTCCCAAGCCTGGAGCCACTATGATGCAGTAGGAGCTCCTCTCTTGCACAAGAGGCCCAGAAATATGCATTTCCTAGGTATTCATTTCTCCAGATACTTATTCCACTTTGTGATTTATTTAAATAGTTTTAAATGTGGTATAAACAATGTTGACAGACAAATTCTGCTCTGTGTTTATAAATAAAGATGCTTCTTTAAAACAAAATCTGGCAAAGACAAACCTGGCCAAGACCCAAGAGAGTTTAAATTCAGTCTGTGATTTGCTGAGCCAGCTACCCAGCTGATCCAAACAGAAGAGCAAACACATTATTATTATTTATCTACACCACTAATAAACAATAATTCATTTATTTGTTGCTCAGTTCTCATTTTTTAAGCACTGAGCAGATTAAACCTGTGTTTGTGCAATATATGGGGCCAGAGCCAAAGCCCCATCCCAAAGTCTTGATCACATCAAGTGCTTCATCTCTCTAACTGGAGCAGCTGGAGCTCCCACCCCAGCCCCTCAGCTGTGGTTTCCTTGCATGGAGGGCACGGCATTCGGAGGGGACAAGGGAAGTCCTGGTATTCAGCTGGCACACAGAGGCTGAGGAAAGCTCTCGACCTTTGCATAGCCGTAGGAGCTAAGGGTTTGTGCAAGTGTATCAGGAGTCAAAGGCACTCACGGAGCGAGGGAGAGGGAGCGAGGAAAGCTCCAAGACCAGCTAAGGTCCAAAGAAGCTCCCTTGAGATAGGAGCTTACCCCACGCTTCAGAAAAGCAGCTTGGTTCACAGTAGGAAGCATTAGCATCAAAAGGACATTGACACAAATACTACAAGATTTGTGGGCGCCAGAATGGTGGGGAACGGGGGAAGGGATTTGGTATTTCTCACTTTACTTTCATCTCTTCTGTGGGCATTAACTGCATGAGGAGCGTTCTGCGTGGCCACTGGCTGCAGCCAGCTGGCGTTTTGAAGGAGCACAGATAGGCTCCTCAAGGCTCCAGCGTGCTGAGGGGCCCTCTCAAGCTGGCCATGACTGCTGAGTGCCTGGCACTGCCCCGAAGGTGCAGGGAAGGTCCCGCTCGCAGAAGATAGTCCTGGGTGGAGGCACAGTTCTGTGCATCTGCTCAGCCAATCGGCAGCTCTCAAACTGGTGACAGGACCCGTATGGGTCTCGTGTGTAATAATCAACCCCAACGGTGGGCAAGAGCACAGCGGCCTTTCTGAAGATGCAGCAGCAAGCAACCCCACTCACATACTAACCTTATACATTAGCCAAGCAGTCTCTATTGCTATTTATAATGATAATACTCAATTTTTGTCTGCTGCTGATAGATTTCATCTAGGTTTATTTTGGTTTTTTGTTGTTTGTAACCTTGCTATTAGTTAACATGCATCCTCCTGCACCCTGTTAGTCACAAACACTTTAACTTCCGTAGCTGTGACATTGTCATTACTGCTTATCACAAGCATTGCTGCTCCCAGATCTGCAATCTCACACTTGACGTAGCGATCCTGACTGTAAACTTGCCAGCGACAAAGTGAGACATTTTCTCGGTCTCTGTGTGCCCATGCAGTAAGCCAAGGCTCCTCATCACTTGGCTGTATCACCGCTCGGGTGAAATCCCAGAGGCACCAGCCTACCTTTGCCAGAGCGTAGTCTCCTCTTGCAGATCCTGTCTCAACAGAGTAGATCTAAGTATCTATCAGATACCAAGTATAAAAATTTCTTAGCAAGATGGAAATCTCCCCAAATCTACTCTCCCTTATTTCAGTGAAATCTGGTAGCTAAGCAGAATTTTCCAGGCCATCTTCCACCCTCTCTTCCCTTTGACAGTTGATGTGTCTTTAGCTTTCTGATGCTCATGCTCCTCCTCGCTTCTTCCTCCCTGTCTCTTGGTTTCCTCACACATCCCAGTGGTCTCTCTCTCAGAAAGTTTATCTGTCTCCATTGCCTGTAAGCGGATCGAAGTTACATGTCGAGGCTGAGGGCTGGCTGAGCACTAGTTATACAGAAAAACATTCTCAATCTATATGTTTCATAGAGACATGGTGAGCTTTTTACCCCATGGACAGAGTTCTGCACTAACCCCCATGTCTGAATAGGGTACGCCTTATTTATTCTCATCATTACACTTCTCCAGCGCTCTGCACTTCCATAGAGCAGTGAGATTTACAATAGTCATTTACTTACCTCTCTATTGTATGATCTCATATTCAGAATTTTAGGGGTATACTCACAAATTTCTTAATGAATGTTGAAAGGTGTCACACCTTGTACAACCTCTGAAGCTAAAATAGAAGTGGAAGTGAACAGAATCTTAAAAATCAAAGCCTTTCTCCAGCCATCGGGAATCCAGTCCAGCAACACTCGTTCTTGCTTTCAACTGTACTATAAACTGCACATTACGGTACAGTTTTCTGATGTATTTCTTGAAATGTGGTGCTGTATGTGTAAGAAATGTGTCTGTCTTTTGGTGGCAAAATCATTTTCTGCTTTTGCTATATAGTAATATTTATCCCTAACACAGACATTTATTTCATTTCCATCTTGCTGCCCCTGCTTTGTAATTGCTTTCACTGGAGCGCAGGGCCTGCAAGCACGACAATATTCCTTCTACCTTTCCACCACTCACTCTGCCACGCACTGCACTTAATTTTGTGCTCACAGCCAGTGCCCACAACAGGCTCTCAAGCTGGCCTGCAGGTTGTTGCCTCGTGTCGTGCTCTCAGACGGCACAAACGCTGCGGGCGCAATCTGGGTTCCTAAATTCACGGGTCATTTTGGAAGCTGGCATCTGTACAGGCCTTACGTATATGGTACAAGATCAGTGCTGAGGCCTACATTCTTCAGGAGCAGCAGGCAGAGGCCGGGGTGACTTCAGGGTGGCGCTCAATGATTCCCACCGGCAGACTGAGGTGCTCCATAGCAGTGTGAACTCCCCCTGCCATCATGCAAGAGAGAGCTCAGTGCTTCCCCCTTGACCAAGTCTATCCATGAAGCAACTCCATGCTCCCTCCCATGCTCCTAACTCATGGTATTTAGCCAGTCACATGGTTTGGTATGGCTGAATACGCAGTCAGGTCCTCCCAGGGGCCAAGAAGACACAAGGGGCTACGTGGCACGCTCTCAGTAAGGTAACCACCTGCATACCGTCATACCCTTCCCTCAGTAGCTCTCTAGGGCTATCCGGCAATTCCATCCAGTCATCAATGACATTGGAATCAAAATGAAGTCCAATGATTTCACTAGAACTATTTCAACTAACTATCTCTACACTTAAGTCCTAATTTACTCTAAATGTGAAAATAATGACACCGGTGGTCACTTGAATTAGTGCTAGCAACCATTCAAGTCTCGAGTGTCTTGTCTTAATTCAAGTCTACTAAATTCAATTGGAATCATGATATTAGGGATTAACCTCCAACATAGTTAAATACTAAGTTATATCAAAGTATTTTCCTCCACGGATGGTTTGTTAGAAAAAAAGACGTAGTTATGGGCATGGTGGAGCTTTACTAATGCTTTAAACCTGCCTGACAAGTGTTCCCATTGATTTTTATGGCACTATAGATAAAAGAGAACCTTTAGTGTTTCAAAAATGCAACCAATGTTTATTTGTTGCTCATGAGTAATTCATGGATCCAACAATATTCAACAAAATTTCTTCATTTTTAACATTTTTCATAAAGCATATCATTGTACAGAAACCACCAACAAATAAATATATGAAAGCAATTGCTTTTGACATCACAATGGTTAAACACATTAAATAATTCATTAAAGTGTGCTTTACATCAATGAAAATCCCTAGGTCTACAAACTACCTGTTAATTAGGAATAAAAGTAGATATGTTCACTCACGATACAATCTCTTAGTAGCAGAGTTCACACACATTATTGCACAAACAGAAAGAAAATGCCTAAAGAACAGAGTAATTTACAGTCTATTAACTTACCCTTTCATCTTAAATATGGCAACCGATGGGAACTCCGGATATTTTTTTTTTTTGCACTTCCACTGTTTATCTGAAACCACAGAGCTAGTGAGATGGCCGAGAAGAACGTCAAGGACCTTTTAGGCTATCAAACCCACTTCTCTCCACAAAACAGCAACATAGAAAATAATGCAAAAAATCAAACAGGGAAGTGTTTTAATGCAAGCTGGGTAACTTTTCTGAGTGTGTTTTTGCTACATGTAAGAAGGATGCGCGGAAAACATATATTCCATATTCCAGAGCAAAGAAGGAAAATTCCAGCGTAAATCAGGGAACAGTAATGGAGGGCAAAAAAAAGCAAGCAGTGCCAGTGAGATGACACAATTCACAGCATCGGGGCTTGGTGCTAAGACAGGCTGCAGGTGGGAAAGGAGGACTCACCGGCGCACGAGGACGCGCGTGTTAACAAGACAGCCAGCTTCAGAGAGGTCCCGCTCAGCACCCGCTCACCACGGATCCTTGGGGCTCTTCCAGCACTGGTAGCCGCCGTGGCTGGTGGCGGGCACTGGCTCTAAAACATTTCCACGTTCAAAGGTCACGCGGCCTCTTTGGTATTGCCGAACAGACTTGCTGAAGGTAGCACGGTTTCCTCCCACTTGGTGAAGAAGTATTTGATTGTTAACACTAAGGAGCAGGGAAGAGAGGACGAATTTTCATTTCTTAATAAAATACGGCCCTATCAGCAACAGTTGAACTTCTTGGACCAGACATCAAATTATCAGGAAGAGAAGCCCCAAATTTAAACAACACAGCGTGTTTCTCTGTCCGCTGCAAGCCTACAGCAAACCATAACTGGGAAAGGCAGCCAGTGCTGGGGATGTGATGGGGGAGATTAGTAAGTACATCTCCATTACAAAGGAGCGAGATTCGTTTCAGCACCACAGTAACAGAAGCCAAATTGCCTTGTTTAAGCAATAAAATAATGCCAGGAAGATGGACAGAAATCCTATAGCGTTGCTGCTCACAAAGGTTTTGAAGGGAACACGCTGAGCTCTGATCTTACATAAGCCAGTGTAATTACAGTGAAGCCTGTGCTGTCAGAGCAGTGAAAATCTGGAATAACAGAGATATGAACCAGGACCTTCATTTCGCTTTCGCATTGCACTAGTTTGGGCATGGCGCCTCAGAGGAAAAGGCTGCGAGCCCTGAGCGTCTGAGAAGAAGTCAGCTTGAAAGTAGCTCAGAACTGCTTTGTCTTGACGGGCCAGGAGACCCTGGTCAGAACAACACTACCAACGGCGTGGCGAGCTCACTGGGGCTGCTGCTGTGCATCGTGAAGGAGCCATCGGGAGCCTCAGCCCCACGGGCACCGTGGAGGGTGAGCTCTCAACCCTCCCAGTATTCCTGTACAAACAGTGGTCTGTGCTACACATGCTTGGGGGGGGGAAAAATCCTCCAATGTTAACTAAATCCCAAGCGCTGCCGCAAATCCTGTTAACATGGATGCTACAGCACATTAGTGGCTCTTCAGGACCCTAATGGCCTCTCCTGGGAAATGACTGACGAAAAGGTTGGGCCCAGCATTAAGGTATCTCCAAACTATTAACGCACACGTAGGCCGCGCTAAGACCGCTCCCGTTTTCCTCATTAGGTTTTTGTTTCGTGTCACGCGGCAGGAAGAGCCTGGAGAGCCCTCGGTGTGCCCAGGCAGCCGAAACCGATACTTGCAGGAACTGGTGAGGCTGCAGGGAGCAATTTCCGCTCTCTCCCTCCTCCGGCCCGAGAAGATAACGCTCCATATCCAAAATGAAAAACGAGGCCCCTGCTGCTGCGAGCGGTGCAGGGAGGGAGGCGGCAGAGTGCGAGGAAAGGGACCCACCCCGGACTGCGAAGCAGGAAACAGGGATGCTTTACAAAAAAAAAAAGTAAATAATAAAGGCATGCTGGACATGAATTCTTTTGTTTTTCTTCTCCTTGAATTTTCATCTGAATTTGCCTTTCCTTTAATGACCTTGCTGTTCCCATGCCCAGGACACGCAGAGTGTGATTCAGCTCCAGTTTATGTGAACGCTTTGATTTAAATGCCTGAATATAAGCATCCATATGGGGGCAAGGTGCCCAAGTGCCCATTCCCAGCCAGGGGGATGGGGATTTAACCAGTCCTGTCAGGGGAGTCCAGAGAGCTGCTCAGCAATTTCCACAGTACCCAGCACAATTCTGCATTCCTGCATTTTCCCTTCCCAGCGCAGAGGAGCAAGGAGATGCGTATGATCCAGCAATGGAAGAGACATTAGGGACCAAAAAACACTGCTACTTATCCAGAAAGTGCCATACTGATAATCAGGCATAAACTAGAAAAGTGCTAATGAACTACATCGATAATAAGGCATCCCTTTAGCCCTCTTCTCTTCTTTTCTTAATAGTCTTTACAATATATTACCATGTACTCCTGTATGCACAAACTCCCAACAGGACCATCAGATCATTTTCTTGATAATGCTGTGAATAGATAAGTACCATCAGCATTGTTGGAACAAAAAATAAAAAATAAATTAAATAATTAAATAAAATAAAACAGCGCACACAAAAGTAAGAGATTTAGAAGGGAGGGAAAAAAACGTAAAATTGGCCTGTTTTTCTGTAGCACATTCAACTTTTAGTGATTGCTAAAAACCTGGAATTGTGAAAGCAAATGGGACGTGCATCCACTCTGGGTACTCAGGTATCTCTAATCAGCAAATCTGCACGGTAAAAGCCATTCGTGTGTGCAATAAGACACTTTCAGCATCTCGGTTTAGCAGCCATATCGAGGCACTTAAAGAAGTTTCCTCCCAATGCTTGCGATTTCTCCTAGAAGAAGGAAAAGTACTCTCTGAAAAGATCTATGGTGCACAGGACCCTCTTTTTGAAATTCCACTATTATAAATATAGGCAACACAAAATCTTGGAATAAATAGATGCAGTTGAGCTGCAAGAATGTAACCTGTGGAGGAAGAACCCATCCAATCTTTTTCTAGACAAGGAAGAAAACCAGACACAGATATCTGTGTTCATGAAAACATTTACAAAGAATCTTCATACAGAGCAATAAATATCAAGACTTTTCACATATCCATTAACTATCCTGTAAGAAAGAAAGCTGATTTTTTTTTTTAGCCACTACTGTAGTTATAGAGAAAACCAATTTAAATTGTACTCACTTGGCACCAATGTATTTTAAGAGACAATATCATAAACCTGCCTACCTTCACAGATGCTTTATCTCCAGGCTTTTACAGCAAATCTGGAAAATTTTTTAATTTTGTTTAAGCTTTTCCCGCTCTCTGTTTCCTTTTTCTTATACTATGCTTGGCATAGTGTAAGAAAGGATAAGTATTCCCCTCTTGTGAATGAAGACCAATTCCATTGCCTGCAGCCAGCCAGGCTCTGCAACGCGTGCCCAGCTGCACTGGGCATCCCATTTCTCAGTCTTTGCACCCCGGCTTTCTCTTTGCCACACACACTTAGAGGGAGAGCTGCTACCTGGCTGGTTTTGGTGCTCTGAACATCTGTGGAGGTATGAGCTAAATGCCCCGTCTCTTCACTTACAAACTGTCCCTGACTGCCTTCTTAAAAAATGAACAAACCAATGAACAAGCAATCTCACATGTTTCTTAGGCATTTTTTCATCATCTCAACAAATTCTTTCCTTAATCAAAACACAGCATGTATAAGCTTGAAGGGCAATATGTTTTTCTCCATTTCATTCACTGGAAAGTTCTGCCACTGCAGTTGTCCTTTGCCACTACAGTTGCAAAGGACAGTAGGAAATAAGCCAGCAGCCAGCTATCACAGGAGAACCAAAAAAGACTTTTCTTCTCAGTTTTGATTCATGTCTGCCCAAGCTTTGTTAGCTCAGATTGTACAGGGCACGGCTGCTAACGCAAAAGAAATAGCTCTCTGCTCAACCCATTCTCATAGCTGAGGGCTTTGAAGGAAGTCTGTTTGGATAGGAATCTATACTACTGCCATTTAATAACACTGATTAATGTCTGTCCAGAAGAAAATATATTCTCCTCACTGACAGAAACCAAGAAAAACTGAGACAAGGAAGGGTGGTTGTCAGACTTTGTCTCATTGGCCAAAGCAGGAGGCCTTCCTTGGCTGATTTCTGCATAGCCAAGTCACACAAACCAGCATCCTCTCTGACGCTCATCCTCTAGTCAAGAGGCAGGAGTGTCACCATCTTGCAACCTGACTATTATAATCTTCAGTAACAGCAACTTGGGCTGCCTCTGCCTCTTCCTTTGGCCACTGGTGAGCTCTCTGCTCCCGCAGCAGCCTTCGCTCCTCTCGCCTCTTTAGTCGGTTCTTCTGGTGCTCCTCTTGCTTGGAGTACTGGAAGCGCTGCAAGAAGAGGTCCTTGGCATAGTCGTAGAGCTGCATGTCCAAGAAATTCAGCTCCTCTATCCGCTGCCGCACGCCCTCATCTATGTCCACATTGGAGGCCCGTGTAACGTTGAACTGGGTGAACGGGGAAATGAATTTCAGGTTGAAAGTCCTCTCAAAGAGATACTGCGTTTTCCTCTGAAATTCTGTGAGTCCAAAGAAGGCCATATTTTTCAGATTGTTCTTGGCGCTTTGGAGAAGGATCGTATTTCTTTCACTCTCATTCATAAAAGTCAAGTTGTAACATCCCACCAGGCTGAGGTCTGCCAGCATGCGCACCTGGCGGTTGTTGGCGAGGTTGTAGCTGCAATCCATGAACTCCTGCAAACTGACTCCGGACCAGTCTTCTCCCTCGTAGCAGGTCGGGAGCTCGTCGGGCGTTGGGCTTCTTCCATCACACATGTGAAGGGAAGTTTTCCACGTCGCACCTCTCTGGACGTGTTTCCACTCGCTCAAGTACCGTGACACCGGGTCCCTCAGCATTGTAATGTAATAGAAGTTCCTGAAACACATCATTAAACACAGTTTTCAGATTTAGGGGATTTCACTTTATTATTCTCCAATAAAATGATTACTAGCTGCCGCCGCCACCCCCCTTCACTTATCCCAGTGGAAAGCAGGCAGTTAAAGTACCTCCTTGTCAGACAGTAAAAACCTTAACGCTTGATAAGTACTGCGAATAAAATACCAGGCAGATTGGGACAAAGAGAGCGAAATGAAAGCTAATAAGCAGCTAACAGAAAAAGGAATTGCTTTGACCTCTCAACTGCTCAGTGGTAGTTACTTCATGCGGGAGCTAATTAATTGAACTGTACTCCCCTCTACTTTGAAAATGCTAACGTGCAGAAATATCAGGAAAAGTCAGGAAAAATTGACTACGGCTGAAGAGAACATGGAGAACTCATACCACATGTCCTGTCTCCCATGGCACTGAGAAGCTCGGCAGACCCTGGAAGGGCTGTATTGTGTCACCATTTTTGCCAGTTCTCTTTCGAGATAAATCCTGCCATTTCTCTTTGAGATGTGCAAATACCAAATGATAATCTGCATAACACTTGGTCAGACTATTTGAGAAGCATGAATAATACCATGGAGATGCTGCAAGCACTGAAAGTAATGCCATGTGGAAGACTGGCATGAGCAGCCTACTTCAGAAGAGCCCTATCATTAAATGGGCTGGAGTGAAGATAATGAGAGGATGAAAATCCATTTACATGGTTTAATTTTAGACAAGTGATTGATTAAATTTAGTTATAATCATATAGTATAAAAGCATTTGTTTATATAAAGTTTATCATTATACAACCTCACCTGATGGGAATATAAAGAAACATCAAGAAATATTGATCTGAAATAGAACAAATACCTGCAGAAATCACATTGTCAATTTGTTTTTAAGCTGCTGAAATGAAATTTGTACATCTATGTATGGCCATCTGGGTATGCTTAGAGCAGGCTTTCACAGTTGCACTCAATAGTTTTTTATTGAAAAAAATTTTATTCAATAACAACTAACCTAAATTACAGGGCGATATCATAAGGATAAAGCAAAACCAAAATACTTATGATTTCTGTCAGCTAGAATAACCAGCAGAAGATTCATGACTAAAATTAACAGACAGTTTGGTACAAAAATAGGCTCATGAGTTTGTACGATTCATCTGACTGCAAACAATACATTAATAAATCATGAGTCCTAAGATTTCTTGAGAAAGCTCAGATCTCAATATTCTTTCTTGAGTCTATATGAGGATGAAGAAAGTAAGCAATAGAGATAGAGACAAGCTACCCTGTAAACAAGCCAGCACTTGTGAGGGCCATCTGACACAAGAGCTCACTTTAGTTGAATGAAATATCCAGATACTTTTAAAAATGCAGAAGTCTTTTTCAGATATCATCCATTTTCTATCACTGAAGACTCCCTACAGCACATTACAAGTCATGTGATTTGTGCTAATGATGACACTTTGCAATAATTTGGGGCCTGGGTTTTATGTCTGCCACTCACACGTGATCAAACTGCACTTGAAGTATTTTGATCTACCTGAGCAACTTACACAGCCCACACCAACAGAGAAACAGACCCACAACCATACACAGGCAGGTATTTCTAAAACCTGTTCTCACTGTTCCTGCAGACTGGGAAGTATCAGAAATCTTCTCACGTGCTCTGCAGCAGAATTGGCCCACGGTGAAAAGCCCTGTCTTCAGGTATCCCATGTGCAGCTCTCCTGTCTCAAATCCAATGTTTGTCTCACCTTGTATTTATCAGAGCACATTCAGAACTGTGTTCCAAAGAGCAGAACAAAATGTGGACCTTTCACCGGTGCTGTGAAACGCAACCAAAAAATTGTGTCTCCCACTCAAATGCCATAACCTCTCAACCTAAGACCCTGTTATTGCAGCATCCCACAGGCACTGACAGAACAGCTACAGAAAATGACTGAGACCTCAGGCAGCAGAAATGAAGAAAAGGACAAAGATTCAGGGAGAGCTGCCAACATCCACAACAACAAAGAAGCAGTGTTGTTTCAGTCCTTGTATTGCTGCCTCTCCCATCTTGGGATAATTTTAGATGCTGACATGTGATAACAGATGGGTTTAAAAGTTGCTCTTGACAATTATTTATACCACTAATAACAGTCTGGTCTTTCTTCACCCACTCCTAGCATTCGCATTCTGGCATGACTCAGGGCAACAACAATTAACAAAAGTGCCTCCTTTGCATCAATCATTTCCATTTCATTGCCGGATATGTAAATGCACTCGATGTGCAATAAACAGGCATATGAAGCAAATGCAGGGAAATGAGAAAAGTGTGTGTCTGTATAACTCATGCAGATTTCCTTTTGTGGGCTGGGTAAGAAACTTTGCCCACTCTGCTGCTGTTCCTCCTTATGAGGAGCTGGCTTCTGTATCTGTTTTTGCTGTCCTGGTAGATTCACTTGTGGTCTGTGGTCACCTCTTTGTGCTAATGGAAGCAGCCTAACACACACGTTAGTTTGTGAGGCACTGATAAGTAAGAGTCCTGCCTATGCTCTTCACATTCACACTTCAGTCTTCTGCTTAACCTTCTCTGCGTGACTCCATTGCCCTTAACCAACCTCAGGTTGGAGACCTAGGCTTCTTCCACCCCACCCTGGACACTATCCAGATGACTCTATAGCAAAGCTGCTGAGAGGAATGGGAGATGCGGTGCAGCAAAGTCACTGCTGTCACAGATTGTTCCTTCAGGGGAAAGGATATCATGTCTCTAGAATAAAGATATAAATAAAAATACATAGGTTATGCACATTTGCTTCAGATGGAAAATTATGAAAATTATCTCAGGAAATTGTTTCCAAATGTTTATGGTTACAGATTAAACATAGCAACAGTTCAGAGCTCTCAGTTCTCAACAGAGTTTTCAGCCCCACTTGGGATGACTGATGAGTCAGTTCCTAGCAAAGGCAAGAGGTAGTTCATAAAGAAATGAAGCCAGGGAAGGCCTTCAGTCTCCTCTTTCTTCACTGGTTGGTAAATAAGTGGCAAATTCATCAGCTACTGAATGTGCGTGAGCCAATCTCTTGTCCTCACTTGCCCTACCTCAAGCACACTCATGCTTCTACAGCTGTGCTAAACCCTGCGTTGCCCACTGTGAAAAATATACAGCAAAGAATTCACTATTCCCTTCCGTTTGACAAAGGCAACTAGCTCATGCCAGACTTCTTGGTTTCATCACAGAGGACGAGCACCACTGCTTGCTCAAGGCACTGAGCTAACCAGGCAGAGATGCTGGTATGTCAGGGAGATGTGCTACACCAAACCTTCCAAGTGAGTCAGAAAACAGAGGACGACACATGAGTGTGTCTGTGTCTGTGTCTGTGTGTGCCTGCGTTTACATGGGAAGCTGGCAGTTGCCAATGAAAGAAAAATCACAGTGCATAGCTTTGCCAGTGCATCTTGAGACTGTCTGCACAGGTTTATATCTGTATATATGAACAACTTAGATAACATTTCAAATGTCTATAGCAGCACCAGTCCACTAGTCATTAGAGGTATTGGGTATTTAGATATTAGTCTGAAAAAAAACCAAGCAAACAAACAATATAGAATAAAAAAGAAAACTTTGTACAATTTTTATAGAGTAATCAATCTTTTTTGAGAATAATGCATTGAAGTCTGTGGGTTACCAAAGTTGTCACTTGGGGATGGTTTATTTTTGGTCAGGCAATAAGCACAGTGATGGTCAAATAATCCATGCAAATGCCCAAATAAGCACCCGCAGGACACTGCCCTGCAGCCCACACAAGGAGCTGTGCTAGCAGGCAAAATCCCTGGGATATTAGCACTGCTTACCTCCCAGTGTATCCCTGTCCTGCTCCCAGGAGTTTGAGAAGCTTTGTGTTTGAAATGCTACCATTTACACTAGAATTAAAGAGCAACTGGAAATGCAAAAGGCTCTAGTCCCAATGGCATGAAATCCAGTCTCTTCATTAGCATCAGGCAAAGAAAACCTTTAATTAATAGAACAGTTAAAATGAGTTTCTAGTTATAACCTAGGAACATGTACTTCTTTCACGTTGTAAGGTATTTCAATATAAATACTCTAATCTTATGCTAATCCTTCCATAGTGTTGCTCTGATTTAGGAATTCATTTCAGAGGAGCCGACTGCTATTAGTGGAGGTGATCCCAAAGCAGGGCATTTTGCCTCCTCTATCGCCATGGAACAGACATCCCAGCAGAGAGAGCTTTACTAAAGACATGAAGAATCCCTGCAAATGGAGAACAAAAACCTCCTGAGGGTCTCCTGGGGAAGAAGGATGAATGACATCCTCGCTGTCACTCCCCGCCTCGTGTGGAGCAGCCGGCACACAGGAGAGCTCCGAGCATGGAAAGCGCCAGCTACCCCTTCTTCGTTCAGGGGTTTAGCCAGGACCTTCTGCACGAAGAGTGATGAGCTTCGTAAAGGGAGAACAGCACACCCATAGCAGCACATGCAGGGATGGAGGAGTATTTGAGGTGGAGGGAAAAAAAGAGAGAAGAGAGTCACAGGAGAATACTTTGAAGGACACTAACAGCCAGAAGAAAGAAGAACCTACGTGCCTGAAATCCCGGATGCATCATAAGAGCATCGAGGTTCTGATCCTCCCTGGGAGCAAACAAAATAAAAACACCTGATGCAGTTTATGACCGAGGTTGTGACAGGAAGTTTCAAGCTTTCATTCTGGAAGTGAGCCTTCTGCCATGGAAAGTTCTAGGATATTGGGCGAAAGCCTGTCTGGGGATATGTTTCTGCTGATGACAAGGACAGGGGCTAGAAAGACATGTTGTTATTGAGAACAAAGCCTTTATGCTTCCCAATATCATCCAGAAATCTTTTTCTTAGAAGCAATAGCATAACCTTTGAGAAGCAACCACTTGCTCAAGCAAAGTACAGCCAGCATGAGCCACAGTGAATAGAGGAGGATAAACAGATGAAACAAATATGAGGATAATGCAATACATGCATAATTAGGGCATAAGGGTATGGAATGAGGATGCTAGAAAGCTAAGTGAGGTTGCTGGGCTAGTGCTCATCTTAAGTGGTGAAGTCACCCTGGCATAATGCAGATGTACCACCCCTGTCTGCCAGCACTACTGTGCTGGGTGTCCCTGCACCTGTGCTGTGCTCAATTTACAGATAACCTGCCCAGCATCACAAGAGCTGACTGCACACTCCTTATTCCTAGCAAAAGCACTATAATAAAAGCTATCCAACAGGGCATGAACAATGTGCATGTCCATATGGCTGCAGGAAGCATCACACTGCTTATCCACCAAGCCAGATATGCACAAGATAGCCCAGAGACTTCTGTGAAGACGATACGCTACACACGTCTCAAGTAGAGCATCTGCCATGGAATCATAGAGGTCTGTGACAGGAATATTCTTCTACGACCTACTTTGCAAAAGTGTATGCCCTTAATATCATGAGCTGTTCTGTCAGATTGTCATGGGTTTGCTTATGCAAACTTCACTAAAGCAGTGACCTTCAGGCACCAGCCACCATTAAGAAGTCATCATGCCACACGCGTCAAACATCTGGCATGCAGGACAAAAAACACTCACTTGGCTGATTTGTCGGAGGCTCCGAGCTCCAACTCCTCCTACTGGCTTTAACTGGGATGGTGAACACTCTGCTTGCCTAGAATAATGGTTGTCACATCCTATAACCAGTGAGGTGCTCCACATTAAAGGAGAATTTGCTGTTGACTTCAGTAGAGTAAGGCAGAGAATTAAACTTGGCATTCTGAGATAAAACAATGATTACATTTTTGTTAAACCTCATTATTCCTCTGGCCACCTTTTCTTGAAGCCATGAGCTTCTGTTGTTAAATAATTGCTTTTCAGTCACAAAGGGCGACAATTTGTGCAATTGGGTGTGCAGGGCATGTCTTGCTCAGAGGTGAGAAGACCAGACACTGCCCCTAAGGTACCTCTAAGTGTAGGCATCTGCATATAAGCTGCATGTCTACGTGCCCTCTAAAGCCAAGAGGAGCTACCCAACAACCCTTACCAAAGGAAGGTGCCCTCTCCAGCATGGGCTGTATCACCCAGCTCATTCTATTGCATGCAACGACCACAGCGCAGGCTTCAACATCAGCTAACTTGTGGATATCTGCATTGGACACCTCTACACATAGATGTGTCAATTTGCACAGCGAATCCCACTCCACGAGTCAAAGAACTGGCCTACACAGAGCTGTTTGCAGAGTGCAATCCGTGTGTTCAGGCAACTTCGAAAGCTAATCAATAACATAATATGTTGTAATGAATGAGAAGTAACTCTGGAGTTACCTACAATTCATTTTGGTCATGCTAGGATTTCCAAGTAGGTTTTTAGAGTTGCAGCATGCCCAAGATAAAAAAAGAAGTTTTGTATTATTTCATCTAAACGGGCAGTTACAAAAGTACTCTGCAGCAATACGATGGGGGAAGGCTTGGAGATGGACAATTTGGACTACATTTCTAGCTCTCCAATGCAAAGAGTGGTTGCTCAGGAAGTTACTTGTGATGACACAGAGTCTGTTACTGTCAACAGAAATATGGTGTTTGTGCACTAGGAAGCTCTGAAATGTCAAACCTCACATTCTGCCTGTTAGGAGGGATATTCCGTGTCACCATTTCCCGTTTCTTTTAAATGAATTTTTAACTTTAGGACTTACTATAAAAATATTCATTTTACTGTTTAAAAATGACAAATGTTGCCTTTTTTTTTTTTTTTTTTTTTTTTTTTCAAAATAGTCTCTGAAGCACCCAGCTGAAGCCCTTTATGTCCACTACCAGGAAAACCTTAGGAAAACTTTACAGCACTGCATTGCTGTTTCTCATATCAATGTCCCACAACTGATTCCAGAATGCCAGATGAAAAAGAAAATCTTCAGAGATCACTCACTCTCTGACATCAAACAACATAAAAGGAAGTGAATTTATGCCTCAAAGTAGAAGAAAGCCAGCGAACCTGTGGTAACACAAATGCTGCATGTGTATCTTAAAGAATTTTTTTTTTTGCACTTAAAGGCTCTAATTTACCTTGAAGTGAAGCTAGGGCAAATTCAGTAGCAGTATAAAGTTACACTAGCATACAAGAAGGATATGATGCTAGACAAGTTACTGAACAGGGCACTGTTTTAGTCATGTTTTATATAGAGAAGATATGACTTCAAAAATCCAGTGTTGCATCTGTACCACGACCAACTGTAACCAACAGGTTTGTGAAGACTTTATGATCTTTTCTTTCTCCTTAAATATTAAATACTTTAGGAATGAATAGAATGGTCTTGGACCATTAAAATTGGTCCCCTTCCTTTCAAAGACTGTAAGTTTTTGGAGTTAGGATCTGTGATTTTCTACCTGCATCTTTTATGCGCAGCACCTTTTGGAACTAAATAATAAAGAAGTTTTCAGCATATCAAGTTGGTACATGCTCTTCAAAAGCTTTAGTGATAATGAAGCTTAGGACTCACTGCTGCAAAAAGGAAATTATGGGAGTGCAGACACTTCTTTTCTTGACATAGACATTTCAAAGACATATCTAAGATATTAGTGAGGTAACCAAACAGTGACTTCCAATATCTAAAAGGAGGTTACTGAGAAGATGGAACCAGACTGCTCACTGAAGTGCCTGGTAAGAAAAGGAGAGCAGTCATAAATTGGAAAAGGAGACGTTCAAACTGGACCACAACCTTTCACTATGAGGATAATTAAACACAGGAACAGGTTGCCCAGAGAGGCTTTGGCCTCTCCATCTTTGGAGGCTTGTAAGATCTGACTGGTCAGAGCTTGAGCAAAGGGCAGGACTAGGGACCTCCCGAGGCCCCCTCCAACGTGAGTGATTCTGCAGGGCAGCATACAGTCACTCTGTCACCGAATGTACAAGTCTGGCAAAAAAAGCACCAAAAGCAGAACCGAGCTGCTATCCACATCATACCTGTCCTCCCTTGTATTCTCCTGACTACCAAAGACAGAGTATAGGGGATGTGCTTTGCCTTTTATATGAGATTTTTTTGGTTATTGGGTTTTCAATCTGTCTGTAGCACTTAGAATCACTACACTGTGCATTAATGAGCAACTTCATGAATATTTATTTCAGTGACACTTTGTTCAATATAGAAACTCTAGAAATTGGAGAGGACAGTGTAACAACCACATGTCCCTGAAGAAATTAATTGCATTCACAGGTATCAAATCTGGGCCCTGAACAATGTATAGACTAATGAAATGATCCAGCTACCCATGGCTTTAATCCTAATATTTTAGAAAAAGCAAACAACAAAAAGCAAACAACATATGAATACGTGCGAGCAGACCTAATCTATGATATTATATATAGGTCTATATTATATCTTCCTGTGTACTGCTATTGAGATTTAAACAATTGTCAAGCACAGTGCGCAAAGGCAGGCATTTAACTCTACATTAAAACATGTGGATAAACAGCCTCATTGCCAGGATAGAAAATCCACAGTAGTCCATAAGAGCCAAAGATGCTAAAGCACCCGAAAGCATGCTCTGCTGATTTATTTAGGAAAAGGAGGCTCCCAGGGCCATTGGAGTTCTCTTCTCTGGCAGCACGGATAACAGTACTCTATCATCCCCTTCAGAAGACAACCTACCCCCTCTTGAAATATTCTTTTTACTTCACTGCTGCTACTGGAAAGAGTTTCCAAAGGTGGTTACTCATGTTTAGAGACATATTTCTAATTCCCAGTCTAAACCTGTTCCTGGTCTAATTGCACCCAGTCGTTCTTCAGTTAACACTGCAAATACATCAAAGGGATTTATAAATATAACATCAGAGAAGGAGAAAAAGCATTTAAGTTGGAGAACAGAGAGCAATCACACCTCTCAGCATTCAATTCACTAAGCTGAACTAGTTCTTATAGTCTCTTCTGATAAGAGAAGCCAGGAGTGACTGTGCTGCAATCCCCTAACACCCTTTGGTCATGCTTAGAGCTTGGGAAGCTCAAATGTGGTTCTCTTCTCCAGGGCTGCCTTGCTCTGCTGGCAAGGACGTGCTGCCAAAGGCTGCAGCGTAGCCCAAACCCCTGGTTTGGGTGGAGGGGAGCTGGCTGGGAAGCACCAGCCATGCCGACCCTACCGAGCAGCACTGGCACCACTCAGCATCCCTCCCACATCACCTCCCCTCTCCCCTCCAGCTTTCCAACACTTTGCCTTTCCATGCCAGCTTCTGGTAGAAGCCCCCAAGGGTAAGAGATGCTGGATGCACCTGTGCTTGGTTGTTTTCTGATCATCCCCAAAAGCCTCGCTCTGCATCTGCCCTTGCAGGCCTTGATGTATCACAGTGCCTGCCTATAACGGGGCATATTTCACGAGGCCTTACAAGGGCCTTGCATGATGCTCATCTCCACTGGCAAGGTAGTGTCTGATACAGAATCACACAGAGTCACAGAATGGCTGAGGTTGGAAGGGACTTCTATAGACCATCTAGTCCAACGCCCCTGCTCCAGCAGGGACCCCTAGAGCACGGGGCACAGGGTGGCATCCAGGCGGGTTTGGAAGATCTCCGGAGAAGGAGACTCCACAGCCTCTCTGGGCAGCCTGTTCCAGGGCTCCATCACCCTCACGGGAAAGACGTTCTTCCTCATACGGAGATGGAACTGCCTGTGGTTCAGTTTGTACCCATTACCCCTTGTCCTGTCACTGGCCACCACCAATAAGAGTTTGGCCCCCTCCTCCCTACATTCTCCTCTCAGATATTTATACATATTGATCAGATCTCCTCTCAGTCTTCTCTTCTCCAGGCTAAACAGGCCCAGCTCACTTAGTCTTTCCTCATACGATAGATGCTCCAATCCCTTAATCACCTTCATAGTTCTACACTGGACCCTCTCGAGCAGCTCCACACCCCTCCTGTACTGGTTATCCCAGAACTGCACCCAATACTCCAGCTGCAGCCTCACCAGAGCTGAGGAGAAGGGCAGGATCCCCTCCCTGATGGGGATCATGGCACTCTCTAAGGGGGAGAATACCCCCTCCCATTGCATTTATTTTTTACAGGGCCTTGTATCTCTGGAAATATTTTCTCACTTTGTTATTGTCTTTCTGCTCTAGTGCCTAGTTTTTCTGTTCCTCCTCCTTTAGCTGATAAGCATTCAGCTGATAGCAGAAATTTTTATCACCAGGCTTCAAATGCATCTTGCACTTTGCACTGCCGAACTCCATCTTGTTTCTTTTACTGAAATCCTCAAGGTCATCTACCAGATTCCATTAACATACTTCAGCTTTTCGTGCCAACATCGTTAATGAAAACATGAAATAGGATCAGAGCTAAGACCAGCCCTGAGGAAATTCATTAATAACTTTCCTTTAGTCAGAAAGTTCCTATTTCAACTCCTCTTGTTTTGCTACCTTCCATCCATCAGCTTCTTATCCATCTGAAATTTCTTATAGTCAGCCTTGCCTTGTCTGCCTTGTATAACAATTTCACAGATGTTTATCTATAAAATACTTCACTGAAGATAAATATCCATTGATTGGTATAGATATCCTATCAGAGATAGTTGCTGGGTGTTTGCATGTCTCAAGCCAAAGGCTGAGCAGTGTGGCCTCAGTTTTGCTGTGAGGGAGCAGAGAAGAAGGTTGAACAGGGTAATAATATCTTACTTGAGAGCAAACAGGACTGGAATAGAAATGCACAAATCAGGCAATTTGATGGAAAAATAAATATGCCACTTTCCATCAAA
This sequence comes from Eudromia elegans, assembly GCA_003342815.1. Lineage (NCBI taxonomy): Eukaryota > Metazoa > Chordata > Aves > Tinamiformes > Tinamidae > Eudromia > Eudromia elegans. Next base: position 765,298 of record PTEX01000073.1, on the reverse strand, counting down.
CAACCTTGATATAAATTGCTGTAAATCATTTACGGATGAGACAGAAATCTAACAAATTTCCCTCTATAGATTTTTTTTTTCCTTGTCTAAATTATACAGGGCTCAGTTGTTCTAAGTGTTCCTCAAATCGCTAATGCAGTAATGTTGCAAGAGCTTTGTTGAAATAAATATAAATACAAAATTCAATAAAGCAATAATGAAATGGAATAATAAGAATGTGGTTATTCCATTGAGCACATGCATATTAAACCCCTGCATCTTGTAAAACTGTGTGAGCACACATGGGAGGAAATGCATCCAAAAGCAATAAATACATGTAGTGCCCATAAAAGCTTTAAAAAATATTAAAAGCAAGGCCATGCACGCCTTTCTGCCAGAGAGGTTAATAAATCCACCCTGGCCAGGAATGAGGTAGAAGGAATCCATCCCTCACATCGCCCTCATTATATCTCAGTCCTGTCATGCACTGCGGGGGTCTCAGAAGGACCGCAGGAATCTGGGGCACATGTGACACCTTCACTCAGGCATGTCACCTCTGCTGTCCTTTTGCTAATGTCACTCACAGAAGGGAAAAAGAAATGAGGGTGCATTTGCACTACAGCCCTCCCTTCCTGCTCCTCAAGCCGTCCCCAGCCCAGCGTGGGGAGGAAGCACCAACACTGCCTGGACCCGGGGGGATGTTAGGAGCAGGGGAGAGTCAAGCTGAGGGACAACCTGCAGTGTCGAACAGCAGCAAAGGAGCCCTGAAAGGCAGTGACAGGCAGCCTGCTGCTCAGGGCAGAGGGACACGAACCTGGGGACCATCCTGCAAGGGGCACCCACAGGCCTGCGAGCTGTGGATGCAGCAGGGTTGGCAAGCAACCTTCCCAAACATCAAGTCTCTGTCTGTAGTCACAGGCAACGCTTCTACTACAACATCTCTTTTTATCCTCCCTCTCCTTCTCCTGTTACCATCCCATTTTACTTTCTTTCTAGGCAAGATGAGGAGTGCAAATGTCCCGAGCCTTGCCCTGTAGTTGGCTTGCTTGGAAAGCAAATTTTGCTGTAAGTGGCCAGCAGCCAGTGTCTCTCTTTAGCCAAGTTCCCACTAATCTCCAACTAATAATTCAGCTAAAGACGCTTCTAAATCAGGGATGCTCAAATGAGGGTTCTCCGGGATTGCTCGCTGCCATGGATTTTGAATCAGCGGATAGTAATTCTGCCCAATTAATGAAGTAATTAACAATAAAAGTCCCAGTAATTGAAATCCCTCTGAAAATACATCAATTTACTCTGAGCTTTGCCTCAAGTCTTTATTAATTCTGTCATCAAGCGTAACAACCTTGAATTTTAATGGAGCATCACAAAATTCAGATATCACAACCATTTTCTTGCCTTATACACGAGTCTTTAAAACATCTAGGTTTGCTAAAAAATGGTAGGATTTGCTTCCAATAAGGTAACCAACATGACAGTATGGATATTAAGGGATTTCAGGTGATTCCACTAATGAGAACATTGTAATTGATCGATCAGCAGGCCAAAACTAAGGATATTGCTGAGCTGTAGGAGGGCATGTTAACTGTGCTGCTCCTGAAGGTCTCATAAAACTCCCCCTCTTGCGACATAACTGTTCAATTTTTCTGTAAGATCAAATTTATTAATTACCATGCAGACAACTTACACGACCACTGACCCATTTTACATGGCACTTTGAGTTTTCTTGAAAATAATTGAAAGTATCTAATTAAAACCAGAAATGTTCGTGGTGAATAATACAACTCAAAGCTATAAAGCAAAATGGGAATCTTCCTTTTCTGCTGCCCTCCTCAATTTCTTTCTGTTGTTTAGACTATATTTATAATTTCCACAAGGGGGCCCTCCTATCTTCCCCAAATCCTGGCAAAATTTTAGCTAGGTTTTCCAAAATGTGTAATGCTATACCGTTCTAGAACAAAGTTTTTACCAACTGCGATTTAGTTAATCACAGACTTTTATGCAAAAAGTTGCAATTTGAAAGCAAATTGTGTTTTATGTTCCATTTCCACTGTATACCTGGCATTCAGAGGGCTCTGATAGGGAGGTTTCTAAGCTTTCTGCTTGCAGTAGTTGCCCCAAAGGAGACCTTTCACACACACACACACACACACACACACACACACACACACACACACACACACACAGAGCCAGCTCACACAGCACTGGCGTGACAGCCACCGCCTGGCTTTATGTTATACTGGGTAAGGCCAGAGTGAGCACTGCAAAGGATTTCAGCTCCATGTGAAGGCACTCAGTAGCCACAACAACTGAGGCACAAATAATTGTTTTACACTGTCCTCTGCCTCCCAACAAATGTGAAAAACATTTTTTTTTATTATTTTTTCATTTTGTGGTATCTTTACCTTTACTTTAATATCCTGAGTATTTTAGGGAGGCAGTGCAGTAGCTCCTCGGGTTTCTCAATTCCAGCCCTGCGGAGCTCCTCCTCGCTACCATCTCTTTAGCTCTGGGACACGTTACACAGGCGGAACCATCGCTTTCCCCCGACCTCCAGCCTTAGGTGACCGAGCCCAGCTCCGCACTGTGCTGTGCCCCGGCAGACGGAGGGGCAGGAAGCAACGGGAAGAGGTAATAGGATGAAATAAAGATGCCTCCACTTATACCCGCCGGCTTTTACGAGGGCTGCTTTACCTCTCAGGGAAACTAGCAGGAAAGGCAGTTATGTGAGTTCAGCCTTGCTGAACAAAACTGCCAATCTGCTGGCGTGCTCCAGTAAATCTCTGCGCCCGGCTCCGAAGCGCAAACTTTGAGCAAAGTTTTCATGATCATTCGGCAATGCTGCTGTGTGAGATGGTCCCGTTTAACACACGTCAATGACCATGTTTGATTTACTGCAATATTTATGTATTCTGATAAAATAAACTATCCAAGGTAGTGGTGGGATCCCCTATGAATTGGTTTCTGCAGCAGCCCTCACATGTCTCTAGCTCAGCAGCCTGCCTCGGGAATGGGCAAATCCTAATCAATGAAGCACATCTCCACCATGGAGGAAAAGCACTTCCCGATCCCTGCAGGCCATGAACTGACTACTTGAAGCGTGACATTTGATTAGCCTTATTATCTCAACTCATTTATATATGAATGTTGTCAAGGACCATGAAGCAATCCAACCCTTATTAAAACCCAGCCATAGTCTCTGAGCCGATGTTCCCACTCGTCTTCTTTCTTGTCTGCAAAAACAAGGAAGAATTTCTTCTCCTTGCAGAGAACTGCAGATTATAATCTCTATAACTTCATTTCTGGAACATGGCATGCTCCTCTAACATCAGGGCAGCAGACACGTGCTCTACCCGCCCGGTTTCCAGTCTCTCCCCACCGAGAGAGCTGCCATCGAGCCTCAACATGATCTAGCATCCTTCTAAACTACGGGCCAGGGGAGTAGGATGCAGGACTTCTTTATGATCAAATTTACCTCTCACTGAAATCAATCAGCATCTGTGCAGATGTTGAACACGAACTCAGGAGGTAGAAACAGCCCATCTGAAATGAAGTGCTCCTTCATTTCATCCTAGGATGCAGGGACACCTAATGCTTTGGAGCACTGTGATTTTTTCCTTTCTCTTTGAAGAGCCAGGGGACCGATCAGGTCACAAACCTGTCTTTGTCTAAAGGTAACAGGGCACTATCATCAGAGTTACACAAATACCGCTGTAGTGACAACTATCAAAGTTGCTAATTTACCCTAAGTAAAACAGTTACACGAATATGAAAGATTCCTTAGGATTCCTTTGCAAACTCCAAAAATTCTCTTTTTTTGTTCCCATCAAGAATAATGTAGTTAATACAATCCAATACTCACACACACACAGACACAAAAAAAAAGATAAAAATGTCATCATATCATAAACATTTTCCTTATGTAATTGTAATGATTTAAATGTTACTAAATGTTACTAACTTCTAACCAATGCAGCAAATTACTTAAACCTTAGATTAACACTGGATCAGTTTTCCTTTTGATACATACACTGAATATTCAATAATTTTACATAGATTAACACTTTTGGACTTCAAAAAGAAATGCCCTCATACTTTCCTGAGGACATATCCTACCTGCCTTACCGACCTACCTAGTGAAAACAACCAAGAAAAGAAAAGGTTGCCAATTAATCTGGTGTTGCTTTTTCTGCTTTGATGATGTTCCTTTTCAACTGGCTTTTTCTAAGGCAAACGTTTTGCTTACAATTAAATGTTCACAAGGACAAAGGTTCGCTTTTCTCACCAAGGCTCTGCAGCCCTGTCTTCTTCTTTCTCCCTCCTCAGACAGAAGCAGCTTCACGTGTTGGCTAAGCTCAGACCTGGCCTGGCAGGAATGGAAGCTTCCATGTGCACAAACCCTTATCCATGCCACCGGAATTTGCTCCATGGTCTTAATAAATGCACCACAGTCAAGCACACTCGTCCAAATCCCATCACTAAAACCTGCTCACTTCAGACGTTTTCTTTTCCACGGTGTTTTCGACAGGCGCGCTCTTCCCGCTACGAACAGGGATGCCCACGAGCAGGTACTTATCACCCAGAAGTCGCACTTGGACAAACAGCGGGAGTTACAGCAGATGCAGCAGGGGAGAAAATGAGGGGTCACATTATTATTCTCTAAGTAGTAAGGGGGAAAAAAACAGCCAGTGCAGCTGGGCCACCCGAGTGCGCTTTTTTCTTCCTTTTTTTGTTTTTTTTTTTTTTTTTTTTTTATTTTTTATTTTCTTATCCATCCCGCTATTCTCAGCAGAACAAGAGGGAATATTTACAACAACGTGCTGTGCAAACGGCAGCGCACCAGGGAACGAGCGCAGAACACACCGGCTGGGTACTCCACTGCTCAAGGCAACACGTGAGCCGCAGCGCCGGCTCCTACAGGCAGGGGTAGCAGGGGCTCGCTGAGCTGCGTGGGGTGTGTGCATGGGGGCAGCAATAGTTCAGTTTAGACCTCTGTACATCAGTCACATCATGCTCAGGTTGGGTCTTCTTAACAAATTTCAGAACAAGGAATGGGTCTGAAAAACCTCAGGGTAACTTCCAATGCTGGCTTGAGGTCCTACAGCTGCTTTAATCTATAATGTTATAACCCAACTTCGTTCTCTTAAACATGTCTTTGGCATTACAAAAAGGCTCTCCAGAAATCTGCTTTTGTATAAACAGCTAAACAGAAAATGTGACATTGAAAAGGACGATACAGCCCATCTGAAGCTATTAAACGCGGAGACATCACCACAAAGCAGGGCATTCTTGATCTTGGGCATTTCAGACACAAGCAACATACTCAGGGGGGTCAGGCTTGCCCTGTTCGTGTCCTCTTCCTTGCACATCAGCTGCTGACTCTTGCCAGAAGCAGGATATTAGGCTAGGCAGACCTTTGGCCTGACTTAGCTTGGCCATTTCTGTGTTATTAGAGTTTTCTATCAATCTGCCCACATAGTCAGGCTTGGTGTTTTTTTATTTATTATTTTTATTTTTTTTAGCAATGCCGATGAGAGAACTGTCTCACATGCTGATGAGTGCCTTCAAAGCAAAAGAACAAAGACAAGAGATCTGTTCATTTTGTCATAAGTGCAGAGAAGGAATCGGATGCCACACTTGTCATTCAGGGAAATTTTTCCCTCACCTACAACGAGAAACCGTTTTTCCATTTTCTGAAAAACGCATCCGGCAACGCAGGTGTCACAAGTGGCAATTCCTCCACCGCCGCTGCACCAAGCAGCGTGTGGGCTTGGGCCGGCTCCCGCACGTGCAGCGGGTGCCCGGGATGCAGAGGCACCTCGGGCTGCTCCCGCTCCCGCGCGGGCACCGCGCGCGGGCACGGGGCTGCTCAGCTCTGCTGCCCGCACGCTCGCTGGGTGCCTCTGTCCTAACGACAGCGATGCAGTGCTTTCCACCCAGCGTCCAGTTAGCCGCCCCAGGGTACTAAAATATATATGTGAGTGGAAAGACAGCGGATGTCACTGCTGAGATAGTGAATTTCTACATATTACATAAATATCACATAAAAACAAGTTAAAGGGTTATAACCTACTTAATAACAACACAGTGTCAATTCCACCAGAAAATAAATGTATGAACCCCTATTACATGGTGAAATGCTAAGAGTCACAAACGCCAGAAATAACATAGTTTGTGCAAATCTGATTTGGCATTACGATACAAGATTTAGTTGCATGAAAATCCCGCTTTTCCGCGAGACCCCTGCTCTGATCAGCACACAGCACGAGCAGCACTCGGCATGGACGACGACTCTTCAGTGTTCCTCTTCATCGTCCCCGTGCAGCCCGCCACTCAGGGGTTTATTCACAGCGTGTCACACAGACTCTGCTCAGAGTATGGAATTTTGCATTTCCGTGCGGCCTTCGCTCTCACACTCACCCTCATAGTAATTTAAGACATATTTTTTGTGTGCATTATTTGCTACAAGTCCTTGTAAGAACCTTAAAGAGGCAAAAAAAGAAAAGGTAGAAGGAGGAACTTTGGGCAGCTGGAAGGGGCAATATGAGGGGAAGCCCTGCAGTGCCTTGCTCTCCAGCCCCCAGTGAGAGCTTTGGGGCTGAGGTTTGGCAGTAAGAGCCAGGGCATCATTTAGGTGCTAACTTCCTCCTATATTTTTTTAGGGGGAAAGACTTGTCCATCTATGGAGTCATATTCTGACTTTGTCCCATTGCATCTTGATTCTTTTTTTTTTTTTCTTCTTTTTTTTGGTGGGGCTTCGTAGAAATCAAAACGAAATCACATCCAAACAAAGACTGGGGAGAATCTCCTTCCTCAGAAGAGGAGCCTGGGAGCTGTGACTGGCCTTTGGGCAGATGATGTAGATTTTAAAATCACAGCACCTTGACCATCAGTAATTTCTCCACCCAACAGTCTCACTGGATGTACTGATTACAAGGAAGGATGGCCCTGGAAGATGAACCGCTTATCAACAGGAAAATACTACTGCTATTGAATGACCTATTTTCTCTTTTTCTCTCTCTTTTGTTTGGAAATGGCTGTCTCTTATTTTCTCATTGCGTGTTTCACCTGTACAATTCTAAATAAAGAAATGACTGACATTTAGTAAGGCAATAATGTGGTTTCAAAGTGATCATTTATTGTCAGACAATAACAGGAATAACTAAGTCTTTGACAATGGACAATTAAAAGCAAGAGGCTTATTGTTGTCCATGTCTTTCTTGTCAAGAAATAAATTCTTGAATACAGTAATTGTCTCCAAAAGGGTGGAGAGGAAAAAAAGCCTGCTAGAAGAGGCATATTGGATACATCCACAAATACTAACAATCCACAAATACTACCAACCTCCTTTCTAGCAACCTCCTTTCTTTTTTTAACCTAGGGGATATATGGGTCCACATATTAACAACCAAGCAAGAAGTAACATTAAGATCCTTCAAAAAAGAAGCATATCTAGGTTACTTAATTTCAAAACCAGCCTATGCTTTTATACTCACAAATAAGGAGCACAAATTCGCATGCAAAGTTAGCCGAAGGCAGCAACGACTACCAGAGGAGACATGACGGAGCCACTGAGTATCTTGTCACCATTATTAACTTGTCCAGAGGTGAAGATAGCCCCGTGCACTTTGCCCAACACAGACGGGCCTTAGCTGCCTCCTTGTACTGGGACTTCAGTTATTTGGAAATTTAAGAAGTTATTACTTAATTCATTATGCAGAGAGACAGCTGTGAGCACAGCAAATTAGCCGGGTGATAGGTGGGCTCTACATGCTCCGAATGAAAGTAATTACAGTTTTATTTTCCCGGGCAAAGATTTATTCAGTCAAAGCACAAATAAATGATGTAAACATGGGTAAACAAACAATTATAGTATAATTGCTGCAGTTGTGGAGAAGTTTTACAACCGTTTGTTTTTGAAAATTGACTGCTTCTGCTCACAAAGGCCTGTGAGGAGGAGACATCACAGCTGAGAGGAACAGAGGATTAAAGGACAGCGAATCCCTACTTCTGTCCCAAAGATTGCAGCAGTGCAGGCTGAAAAGCAGGGTTGAAAGGCTAGGTTGAGCCACAGAGAAACCGTCCCTGATTAATCAAGCAGCACAGAGAAGCCACGTGAGGGCAAACTAGAGAGTTTCAAAGAAAATAGACTCTTTCCACTTAATTTTGCAGACTAAATGGATTTTTTTTCTATCATTAATATATGGAAATAAACCCAAAACACAATCATATGTCTCTCTGTGGGATGCAATATCAATGATTATGAACAAGATTATGACTACATATCTCTTTCTGAGACAATTGAACTATTTAGATACTCTTTGGAGCCAATAATTCAATAAAAGCTTTGCTTTCTTGTATTTTCTTTGATCTTTTAAGTCTGCTGGACACCAGAACACTCCTGAATGTCTCTTGTAGAGCCTTCAGTACATTAAAATACTGATTTTTTTGAGACCCCTTCTAAATGAGCATTTCCCTGACCTGTATACTCTGCCACTCAAATTTCTTTTCCCTCTTACTGGTGGTGCCCTCAGAACTGGCACGTGTGTGTTTTGCTGTGAAGCCCTGAAATAAGTGGTCCCTGCAAAGGGTTTGCCTTAAATGCCATTGCTTAGGAAGCCTTGGAAATGCACTCTGCCAATGCGCTACTGTGTAACACAGGGCTCGGCGATATGAAAACAGCTTTTTTCTGATTCTTTTTTTTCTCTTTTGATGTTCTATTTTAGTTAACTTGTGTGGATTAAAAAACTCCCCATTTGGGAATTTGATAATGGAATTTGATAATCTCTTATGCTGGACAGAAAACATAGAACCTTTGGAGGTGTCCAAATAAAGCTTTCCTTGTGAGTTTCTCTTTCGCCTCTCCCCATTCCCAGTTCATGTTTTAGCAGTGAAAATGGCCAGTGTAAGCACACACACACTCACAGCCTCTTCAGCTTCCTTCTGCTAACACTGGCTTCCTCACACATCATGTACAGGGTAAGAATTATTTCACCTGCCACCAGCCAGTGTTGGATATCTAGTCCCACCTACGCATCTCAGCTCCCTGGGCAGCCAACAGCAAGCTTGGGATGAGCTTCATTGATGGCTTTTCTCCTGCAGGAGCGCTGTCTCGCGGGTGTGGGATGAAGCAGTCTCCGGAGGTGTGCTCCAGTCCAACTCCATGCAGTTCTCCTCACTTTGGTTGCCCCCTTTCCCGTCTGGGTGAGCTGAAACGCAAGGGAGAGGCTGACAGCCACCGCACAGGCTGCCCTAGTGCCTTCACCTGGCAAATGGCCCTTCCGTTTCAGTAAGCACTGAGCAACAGGGGGATCAGTAACAGTCTCTGGCGACAGCCGGCAAAGCCGTTTTCCTCAGGTAAGTGGCATTACATTATTGGAAAAAAGTGACATGGTTACACCATTTCTTTTATAAAACACTCACTTTTAAAAGATGGTTATCTCTTTGGCATTTAAAAAGGTGAGTGCTCCTTGCCCCGTTTCCTTGTTGTGCCGAGCTCTCCTGCTTTATAATTGTAGCTGCTCAGTGATCCATTGAGTTATTGGTTTATTGCCATATCATTCAAAATAAATGATGGTCCAATTCATTTTTAAACTTCTTCTGTGTCTGAGGTTTTGCCAAGACCTGTTCATTGCTGTCACTTGCCAGAGAAAATTATGACACAGTTTGGAGTGTGCATGGTAAGTGTGGGGTTATTTAGTCCCTTCTAGTTCTGATAAGAACCAATAACACTGAAGGATTTCATTAAAGAAAGCAGTGATTGGTAGCATGAGCCAAGAGCTTGATAAGTGATAGCAATTTTGCCCATAAATTGTAAGCTCAAACACCAAGATTTTTTAGAAACAGGGGACAGAAATTAGGCTTTAAACCTTTATTGAGTTTCCAGCACTAGAAAACTGATTTCTAGAAATGCACAGTAGCAAATTCCAGTGATTTTGAGCACTATAGTACAGATGCTAGACATATGCAATTAGTTTTGCTGTATGCTCTATGTGCTTTAATGATGTCCTATAAATCCATGAAAAAATACTCACATTTCTCAGCTATTGACATGTTCATATAGACCAGTAATTAAATGACAAGGAAAAATATAAATTAATATGGAGTCCATAAATACTGGAAGGAGGAGTTTATAATAGGTGCTACTTTGATCAGGGTTACAGGATACAACGTTACCTAGTGTAATTTACTAAGACTAATTACTTTTAAGAGAAAAAATATTGAGTGCACTTACTAATCGTGAAGATCATACTGATTTGGAAAAATGCACCAAATAACAGCATGATCAGACCACAATATAAATACATTTAGAGAATTCGGGGAAAATTCAACTTAGATGAATGTATGGAAACACACGCATTAAAACATAATCAAAACCAAGCATTTTACGGGATGGAAACATTTTACGAATCTCATTGCATGGCATGACTCTGCTGACTTACTGCATGTTGTCCCAAATGTCTTGGCATAAGACAAGACGCTGACAATCTGGAGGAAAATGGCAGCGAAGTGATGACGTGAGAGGTTTAAATTTATGCCACGTGGTTGTATCAATCTTTCCTTCCGAGCCCTGCGGACACGAGAAGTTCTGCCAATCTCAGAAGAGCGGAGGGGGAGCCACCTCTGGAGACCCTTCTCCAGCAGCTTCCCCACTCAAGCAGATCCCCCAGGGCCCTCCTTCCTCCAGGCTGAGGAGCCCCAGCGCTCTGAGCCTCTTCCCAGAGGAGAGCAGCCCCAGGCCAGCAGGCATCTTTAGGGCTCCTCGCTGCACTCTCTGCATCCAGCCCGCAGCATCCCTGGCGCCCTGGGGAGCCCAGCCCTGGACACAGCACTCCAGACGGGGCACTCACGGGGGCAGCTCCCCGAGCTTCAGGGGCTGTACGATGGGCTCTCTAATGAATGGTACAACTTAAGGAAGATACACTCAAAAATGTAGAATTGAATGGAAAGAAAAAGGCAGGGAAGGAAATTATTTAAAGAAACGTACATGGTTAAACACAAGTGCATGACACGACAATAATCAAAGAAAACTGCAAACTGATGCCGGCAGGCACCTGTGTTCTGGAGCCCCTGTTTTCAGTGAGAAATGACGACAGCTCTGCTAGCTGAAGGCACCTGGAACGGGACTAAGCGCAGCGAGCAAGCCCGCTGGGAAGAAAGCGGTGCCGAGAGCCGCAGCACGTCTCCTCCATCCTTAACGCCAGAACACGTGCTCCTTCCCTCCCGGCCGCGAGCAGCGGCAGAGGCCTGCAGCAGAGCCACGCGGTGGAGGAGGCACCGGAGCCCACAGGCTGAAGGCAAACGGAGGAATGTGCATTTAGACACCCCAGCTGAAGCGGCGATTGCCGCAGGAGGCACGCCAGCAATCCCTCCCTCCTTCCGTTCACGGATCCCAGCCAAGCCCCTACGCCCCGTTCCCCGGGAGCGACTTCAATCAAAGACACAGAGGCCGGACACAAACTCTCTGGCCTCTCCCACAGCGGTGCCCTCATCAAAAAGGCGTATTAAAATACCAGCAGGAAAGAGGTGCCGATCTCTGCGTTCCCTTGCAGATGGTGGCGTTTGAAAGAGGGGCTACCCGGTGACACGTGCCAAGCAGCCGTCCCCTGCTCGGCGGAGCAAACCCGCCTCCGAAATACCTCGAAGCAGGGTGCAGAATTGAACGAAACAACAATACTGTGGAATTACTTTCGTATGTCCTGTTACTACTCCTTTTTCTGTTTCCACGTGCAAAAAGAAACCTGCTTTATTTCCAGCTGAGCAGTGCTGGGTCTAGCCAGCGGCGCCAGGCCCTGCCTGCCGCTACCCAAGGTCTCTCGGCACATCTCGCACCTCGGTGCTCCCCTGTCGCAAGCTGCCGCGGCCCCCGAGCTCCAGAGGCCCGTGCGCACAGAGGGCCCGACCCGCGAGCAGCGGCCTCCCCACTCGGCCCGAAGCGGGTGCGCGATGCCCGTGAACACACGGGCCAGCTCTGTGCAGGAGGAGCCACCCCAGAGCTGCCCGTGCCTTGGAGCCATCGGGGCACGGGGGACAGCTCTGCTCTGCTTCGGGTGCAGCGCGCTTCGAGCTCCGCTTCAGCTCCAGCTCGCGCGATAAACTCCAACTACGAGGGAGCCAAGGGCCGTGGGGTCACGAGAGGCGAGCTAGCCTTCTCCATCGGCAACTCAGGCATGCTGGGGCCGTTACACAAGCCAAAAGCTATCGCGTTCCATCGTCATCTCCTCGGCCTGCTGCAAAACACGTCTCTCAGCCCTCCTGCGGGTCTGCTCTCGCTTGCTGCCACCTCCAGAGCATCAACACTCAGCCGGCGCACAGGAGTCTGCTGCTGCTGCTGCTGCAGGTCCGTCCGTGTGGCCACCGTTCCCCTAGGTCCTCGGCACCTTGTCCTCGCCTTCCACCGGGTGATTGACATTAATTACTTCACGTGCAGCATGGACACAAGCCCCACTGAAAGGCAAGGAGATCAAAGCGGGAGCAAATGGGGGAGGCACCGAGGGAACTCTTCTGTGGGAGGGAGCGACGCCTATGGACGCGACAGCAGCTCCTGCCAGGCATGGCGTGCAGTGGAAATCGATCCCCTGCAAGGGCAGGTATCTGCAGGCGCCCAGGCACTGCGGCACCGCAAGTGAGTGAGCAAGACCGAGTGAGACACCCACCCGAGCAGGAGTGTGGTATCACCCATGCGAGCAGGAGTGCATCACCCACCCGAGCAGGAGGGCATCACCCATGCGAGCAGGAGGGTATCAGCACCTTTGCTTTCAGCGCGAGAGATGAAGCAATCTCAAAGTCACACCGGCGTCTGCGGGCGAGAGGAAAACCGCATCCAGGCTCCCCTTGTCTCTGGTCCCTCCTGGCCCATTGGCCAAGCTCAAATAATCAAGTATTTCTGCGTTAAAAAAAGAGCCATTCCACTTCATAACTTCCCGACTAAAGAGGAGACAGTACGTGAGTGAACACTGACTATTCATACCCAGCTTATTTTCTTTGCACTCTTCGTGGATTGGCATTAACTCGAACAGCCAGCCGTCTCTCCGTGTTCATTTCGTTTGCAGTGCCACATCGCAGCCGATAAATTCACGTGGCAAGTTTGAAACACAGCAGAAAACGCAGCCGGCCTAGCCTCGCTCTCCCTGCCCATTAGAGACAAAACCACAAAAAAGGCAGCCTGCTAACTGCTTCAGGTCTGTCTCCTCCTCTATTTCTCTCCAATTTCCAATTTGCAAATCAAAAGACTTCATCACAAAAAGAAAAAAAACCCCCAGCATTTTCTGTACAACAGAACACGCGGTACACGTAGAGATAATAAAGCCATCAGAAAGCAGAAATCACTTGTCAAATTTCCCTTAGACTTGCGGTTTTGGCTTTTGTTTCTGTTTGTTTGTTGAGGAACAAACATTAATTGAATTGGATCTGGGAGGTGTTTTTGACACATGCAACCACCTAGCTCCCAGAGACAAGAGCAGGCAGAGAGAAACTAGGGTAATCATGAGAGGTCTGAAACTCTTTAGTTGTTTTCTTCTTTCTCTTTAAAAATCTGGGTTTGTCTTCCTATTAAAAAGCTATTAAAACAAAGAGACAGCTAGTGTCAATCCATGTTCGGGATCTAAATATTTTAAAAGGCAAGCAATAACACTGAAAATATCTAGATGTGTACATTCCACCAAGAGTCATTATACTTTAATATTTTGGTGCCTGGCAAATCATTGAGTGCATCCCTATCTACCCTGGAAGATAATTAAGTTTAAAAGTCATAATAACTGCAAAATAACACATAATGAAACCATCTAAAAGCTCGGCATTTATATTTTCTTTGGAATATTTTCTGATTACCCTCTTGAAATCTGTAAGCTACCCAGTCAGTGTAAAATTGTTTGAATAATTTTAGGAGAAAAATCAAACACATTAACTTTTAATAATATTTTATGAGACACATAATTCCTTGGGATGTAATAACCTCTTATTCTACTGCAATTAGTCACTTAGATCCATCATGCTGGTCCCCTGGTATTCAAGACAATCTAAATTTTGAGTAATACTGGAAAAGATAATAGCGATCCAAAATTAATACGGTCTTTCGTGCTTGTAATGTTGTCCCTAATGGAAGCTTCTTTTTATTTCTCTAAACCGAACCAGGGAGCAGACTGCGAAGAGCCAGCGGATGACATAATTTGCAGGCGACAGCGCTGTGATGGGATCCTGCTACAAGGATTTAATTATTATCCTGAATAATCACCGTTCTAATGATAGTCGTTCGAGACGACACTCGACACCGAAACTCCCCACTGTCGAGGCCAGAAGCAAGGAGGGGGAGGGTAATAAATCCCTTTTCAAGGCGATGGAGTGCAGGGAAACCTCGTGTTAACAGGGGCCGCGCACAGCTCGCCACCTGCACCACCGCAGCCCGCGTCGCGGGAGGCAGTCTGCATCTTGCAGAGGACTGCCGTATTTCCCTGGCGCCGGCGCCGCTCGCGGTCATGTTCATCCATTTAATACCTTGGCTAATTTCACCCCACAATAATGTTTGTTTACATAAATCTATTCTCCGTGGTAAAATAGCTAATGCTCGAGCGTTTCAAATGTTACTCTATTAATGGGAGACGGGGTGGCGGGAGCAGACGTCCTGTAGAAAATTACCACGCTCCCCAATTGCCTGTGTTAGTCCTGCCCGTCGGTAAGTGGTGATTAACACCCCGCTGGCTGCAGCTGTACTGCTCAATATAGCCTCTCTGAGTAGGAGGATGCTCAGAGAGCACCTCATTACTATGTCTTTAAAGCCGTAAAGCAAGTAACAATGCAAAATAAATCCTTTAAACTAAAGGTCACAGACCAGGGTATGTCGGCAGGAGCACCCGCTTGCACTTTTCTTTTTTTCCAATAAAAAACACAAGGATGGGTGATTTAGCTGCATTTCCCCGTTCCCTTCCTTGCAGGTACACAGAGGTCACCCCACTGCACATCAGCATTTCGCATCCGGAGCCGTCTGCTTTGCGCAACGCCGGGAGAGGAGCTGAGGAGCTCAGTTAACAGTGCGTTTCGCAGGCTTTCTTCAGGCTTTGCCTGCCTGTGTGAAGGCATCTGCATGCTCACCCCCTGGGCCTGATCCTGGCCTCTTTGTGGACACGGTGCTCACCAGGGAGGAGGCTTGGGGCCTCCGCCTTTGCCTCCTGCTTTCTCTCGAGCAGCCTCTGAGGAGGTCCAGCTACATGCACAGGCAATAAGATCTAGCAATGTTTTATCTGGAGAATTTGAGAGGTTCTTTGGGAAACCTGAGCTCTTTTTGAAAACTCAGTTCCAGATATGAGCAGTGAATGTGTCTAAAAATACACCTGCAGATGAGTAAGGGAGACGTCGCTGTCTTGCCTTGCTACATGCTGCAGGCACTGTGGGATAGATGCGGTTGCTGTCACTCCATCTGCTGCAGAGTTGAAGGTGGGACTAAGGCAGCCTCTGAGCAAACAGAAACCGTGGTTGTGGCTGGTGCAGGATGTGCAGCCTGAGCCAGGAGAGCTTGGACGCTAAAGATCTTTTATCCAGCCGAGCCACTGCCAAGGAAGAAGCGAGGAGATCACATCTGTCACGGGAAGCAAGGGTCTTGTGAGGAAGCCACGTGAACTGAGATAACCCCAGACGACATCGCCTCTCCCTGCACAGTCACCCTCCTGCGTGCAGGGTGCTCCCACGGCCTCGCAGCCTGCTGAGAGCTGTGCCAGAAGGAGCATCGGGAAAACTCCCACCTCACGTTGCAGGAGTTCTGAGGAACGGGGCGATACAGCCTGCCCGAAGGCTCAGAAAGCTCTGCAGAGCTGCAAGGTTATTTCTCACCTCCCGGAGAGAGCATTCCACTTTTCAGGAGTCAAAGGTCTCCCGAGGCTCCCCTCTCTATTGCAAAAACTCTGGTTAACACAGCTCGCTTGCAGGTAAGCTGACGTACATTCCTGCAGCGTGAAACGGGGCAGCCTCGTGGAAGATGTAAGGCCCAAAAGTTGGACAGTAGGATGGAAACAGCACTTGGGCATGTACGCTGTGCTAGCAAGCCATGCAGTGCACAGGGTAACTCAGGCTTTCCAAACTGACATTTCATATTTACATTCCCTTCCAGTGTGCAGCGGATTATGCCTGGATACTGACAAGCCACCTTGTGCTCTATAATCACAACTGCCCATTAGGATAATTAAACTGTCACTTAACTGGAGGAAGCTTGTGAGTGCAGGAAATAAAACTGATGAGGAGCCATACTTGGGCTGTGGAACAATTTATTTATTTACTGACTTACTCATTCCCTTACTTTGCAAGAGATAAGAAGAGTCATGAAACACTTGCCAAAAGCTTTTCTGTGACATGTCATTTACAGACAGAGGCACATAAAACTTCTAAGTCCTAAGAACTTATCAGAACTGTTTCATCTAGAGAATTAAAAGCAATAGAGTATTTTTCTTTTTAAATTTGGGAGTCACTATGATATTTTGGTGAAGTCAGAGGGCTGTATATTAGATTTGATAACGCAAATATGCCAAAATTGCCTAGTCAGAGAAGTACAGTACAATAAGATTAATAAAAATGTCACCAAGAAAGGCGCATGTACCAGAGCCTGCAAATCTGCAGCTCAAAATGTTGAGGCTCTCTTGAAACAAATCCCCACGGAATGAAAACCTGATAAAAGTTCAGAGAGCAGAGTCCTGACTGCAGTGGGCCTTACGGACACTCAAGTATTTTGCCAGGGAAAAAGCTGTTTCCCCACATTATTTTAAACCTGAGGATACCAAGTGGAGCCTCTGGGCTGTTCCCAGGGCTTGCCATCCCTGGAAACCTGCATCCTTTGGAAGGCAGAAGTCTGAAGGGAAAAAAAAGATACCTGGACGACTTTTGCGCACCTTCTTGGTGAGTAATGGTGAGTAAAACCCCAAGGCAGCAGCAGAGCAAAGCTCTTCCTTCCCAAAAGACTGAGGAGAACGGAGTGAGAAGCAACCCTGTGCTATCAGAAGCAGCTAAGCTCTTCAGAGGGTTGCGAAAGGACGGTGGGGAACACGAGCACCACCAGGCCAAGGCGGGACCCTGCAAGGCTCCAGGCTCACACCAGTGCGTGACGAGCCTGCGTCCTTGCCATTGCTCTGCTTCAGGCACGCTCCAGTCATCACTGAGCTGAAGTCAGGGTCTTGGCCACAGGACAGACAAGAAGCTATCCTGAGCCTACCCGAAATGCTGATGGCCAAGAGCAGCACAGCACTCTCCTACACCCCACGTGTCCTGCCAACGCATCACTGGGTTGCGAAGTGTCCCAGCTGACCACCAAAGAGAGGAGGCCACCGCTCCCACCTCTCGGGCCTGCTTTTCATGGCTCTCTGAGGGCCTCCATCAGTCACATTCAGTCCCCTGTGTCCCTGCCTTTCCTATCTAGGTGTGAGAGCCAGAAAAAACACTTTGTAAAGAACGTGGGGACTGCAAGGCCAGCACAGCCCTCAAGCCAAACCGTTTATCGGGGGGTGATGCTCCAGCTGCCGAGCACGCAGAATTGGACACGTGCCACGCACAGAGAGCTTCTTACCCGACCTGTGCTCTGCACATGCAACTGCGCAGCGCCTTTGGTTCCATTAAGACTGGTTATTCCGTACTGCATTCAAGGCACAGGCTGCCAGGAGCCACCAAAAGTCCCTATGGAGATTACTCCTTGCCTGAGCAGGAGCTGCGACACTTAAATCGCATCCGAACCATGACATAATTACCGCTTTTCTCAACAATGAGAAAAATGTTTAACTAATGATTTCTTTAACTTCTGAAATTAATTAACAAACTGATTATAATGCTTTAACGATTTTTAAAAACACACTTTTTTAGTTAAGATCCATGATCCAATTTTAAGTAAAAAGGGAATAGGCTCATCATTTTTTTTGGTGCTTCTATAATATCACTTAGACCCAAAAAGTAGTTAATGACAATGGAGTAAGTTACTTTGGAGAATGAATACAGACTGTCTAAAACAGTTTAAGATTTTTATTTAAGTCTTTTTGCTACTCTCACAGTCAGGAACTATAACTCAGTACTGCACTCTTGGGAGTTCCATACCCAATTACCTTTTATATGTGAAGTAAAAATTTATTTAAGTATTCATACCAAATGCTTTCTCTTCCAAAAAAAAGTATCTCAAAGCAACACTAATGCAAAATATGCACAAATAAATGTATCTGTGCAGAGTTTGTGGTGGCTTATTGATTTATTAGAATGAAGACTACCAAAATTATGAGAAAAATCTGATGTTTTTCTTAAAAAGAGCCACCTCCAGAATACATGCATAGTTAATATTCTGCATATAAATAGGAGTGAAATAAAAGAGGTTCAGAAGCAGCTGCCTTCTTCATTATGGCATGAAATAATATGAAACCTTTTGTGTTATCAAACTTCTGGCATGTCCACCAGAATTTTTACTGTGACTAGAGAAGCATTAAATTGAAGCGTGTGAGTTACCCAGCTGCTGGAACGAGAAACAGTGCATACGACCACATTGTTTTAATTCTGCAATATGGATTCTTCGTGAAGTCATTCTGCATAATGTTTATTTGTGCCATATGAAACATGAAACTTTCAATAAAAGAATCAATTCTCAGAAACAATTATGGTTTGCGTACGGTTACGGCTTAAGATATCCCTTTATACAATATTATTTAAATAGGATAAACTCTAAAATACATGTCCATTTGACAAATTATGTGCTGTGTCTATTGTAGATTTGGATGCTGCTCTTGCTTGGCAATTGTCTTCAATAACAGATCCTCTACTTTGTCACAATGGGATAAGCAGTCAGCTTAATACGGCAAATCAGGCCTGATTAATCCAGTTGATTGATACAGCCATAATCCTAATGCTTATTTGAGAGCAAATACAAAGAGAAAGCCTAACTTCCAAGCCACTGACTAATTCTACAGAAGGAGTAAGGCATTTCCATACTGCTTTTGTAACTAAAATTTGCCGCAGCTTTGCTCAGTTACCATAGCAGATTAAGGAGTCTCACCAAAGGCTTCAGCAGGCAAGGTGAGTATTGGTGGAAGAGGATTTGAGCAGGAGTCTGCCTACTGAATAGCGCAGAGGAGGGTTTGGGTTGAGCGGGGAAGGAAGGGGGAAGCTCTCAGCAGCAGAGGCTGCTGTGCAATTTATCACGGAGCAGCCACAGGTTATGACGTATGGCCCTCGCGGTGAGGAACCTCAAGGCAGCTTGGTGGGGCTCTATGAAGATCAATGATACACCAAAGAACACCATTAAAAGGCACATTCATCTTCTGCTAATCAATAATGGCCTTAAAATGTTCTCTGTGACACGCCGTCCTTACAAGCCTTGCTGCCGGGCTTCTTCAGCTCACTTGTCATCCTCTGACTCAGTTCTTATTACGGGCAACTACTTCACATGTTCCCCTTAGTGAAGGAATCTGGCTCCCACTGAAACTTAAAAAGCAGAACAAGGAAATATAGGAGTGGCAACAAATTCAATCAAGATACTAGGGCATGTTCAGTCTGTTCGATAGCTTCTGATACAAACAGAACAAGTGACAAGTGATTTTTTGTTTCTTTTATCACACCAAACCAGTGTATGGCCACATTGTTCATAGATTTCAGCAAAGCCATTCTCAAGAGGATTCAAGAATTAATGAAAAGCATCCTCGGATCTGAATAACCAGCAATTAAGGAGACAGATGCAGCAGAGCTTGATTTATCTGTTAGTGCAGGCAAGGTGTTATTGCAAATTTGTGCTCCCATCACCCACAAGGGAGGCTCGCTCTCCCGGGACAAGCTTTATCCTTTGCATGGGAGGCTAGAGGCTGGCACCAGATGTGGCCCGTGGCTCAATCCGTGTTTCCAGGACGCTGGCATCCCATACAGTTCTGGGTCAGCCTGTACCAACCTGCACGCAGGAAGGAACAGGAGCTGCTCCTGGCCCATGTCCTCGCAGCTCAGCTGCAAGCAGGGTTCCCCATAGCGGGCTTCATGTCTCCCTCCATATTTCCAGGACAGCAACGTGAAGGGTCTCTCCATGGTCTGGGGAGTACAGAGAGTGGCAAAATTTTCTGGTGGCCAAAGGAACTTGCTGGGAGACCTCTCTCGCTCCTGGGATAGAGAGATGGACTTTCTCCATCCTCCTACCAGGAAAGGATCTTTCTAGGCCCTCTGCAATCACCTCCTGAACAAAACACCCTGGTTTTGTATTGACCAAGGCAAAAAATGCCACTGTTGGCAATGAGGAGGGTCTAACCCATGGGTTAAAACACTCCAGATAAAGTCCTTTCATTTCCATTATCTTTCTACATCTGCTTGCCCAAGCTGCTCAAACAAGATATCCTGATCACGGATGCCAGGGGGACATTGGCTTATCTGGTAAAGGCCACAAGTGTGATATTGTTTATCTATTCATTCCGACCCCTAAAACACAGTTCTTCTCAAGCTACACAGTTCAGATCAGAACTCATTTGGTGGGAAACCAAAAAAGAAAAGCACATGCATGCCTCAAATCAAAATTCTGCTTGAGAAGTATAGCGTGATGGACCACGTTGAGAGGCTACAAGGGGCCTGGGGTGGCTCCAGGAGAAGCTTTTTGGTTGAGCCTGCGCCTGAGATCGCTCTCTCATCTGATGCTGAAACTTGCAACTGTGATAAGGTTTATATATACTTAAAAAACAATTACAGCTAGTGATGCAGAAATAATTCCCATGCCAAAAATATTTCAGAAATTAGGAGAAAATATAACTCAGTTTTGATTATAATTGGGTTTCCTGCAGTTAGTTAAATGTTTTCTCATTTACCCTTCCTTTCCACCAGTGTAATCAGTCACCTGGTTCTCCATGAACTACACCATGGTGTGTACACATGAAAATGGCAGGAGACAGTCTCAGGACCAGCTTCGACAAATGTGATGCCCCCGGCACCAAGTGAGCATGGGGTACACACACATTAAGAAAAATAATA
The DNA here is from genome assembly GCA_003342815.1 of Eudromia elegans. Taxonomy (NCBI): domain Eukaryota; kingdom Metazoa; phylum Chordata; class Aves; order Tinamiformes; family Tinamidae; genus Eudromia; species Eudromia elegans. The sequence goes on along the minus strand of PTEX01000073.1, from coordinate 744,376 downwards.
ATAGTAGTAATTAAAGAACAAAGCTTGACTTCACTTTATTGCTTGAAACTAATGTAGTTATTATACCAAGCAACAGAACTTTTAAATTCTAATTACAGTATTTATTTTCCTAAACAGATTTCAAAGTTGTTGTAAAAACCTGGATAATTGTTTCACATGAGCAATTAAATATTAAGGCTAAATAAACAGTATTCATTGGATAATTATGTTGAACTATGTAATTATTTAGGGGAAAAAAAATCATAGTTTACATTTTCTAGCCTTTGGGGAAGAAACCATTTTTGTAGCTTCTTATTAAAAGTGGAAGTATTTTTCATTTGCAGTAAAACTCAGGCTTAAGCTAGTACAGAGAGCTGTTTGCAAACTGAATCCAGGTTTGCAACAAAGGTAGAAACTCTCGAGAAGAAATTTTTCACTGTTGAAAACAGACTAGTTTTGAGCACATGTCTCCTCAGTGAGATTTTATTTTCCTTTGAATAGGTGGGTACATTTGTTATCGTGTTAGCAGATATGTTGAAAGGTAAAACTTATTAAAATGCTTCTGTATTTGTTTCCATTCCACTTCAACTTCCCCTGTTGCAGGACAAATCAATAAAAACATATTCCCAGCTTGTAATGAACACAGAAGTGAAGCAGTTCCAGCAAGTGCCTCGTTTACCACAACTCGGTACATTGAGATGGATCTTTGTGATTAAGTGAGCTGTACATGATCTCAGTGAAGCTCGTCAGGTTCTGGGTTCATTAGCACGGCTCTAATTCCAAGACTGCGATCTGGGTTTCCTCACAAACGCTGTTTTTCATCTCTACACAGTTGCACAGAGTCTAGTCTACATCTATCCTCTGTAATGGCTAGTTGGCTACAGCTATCTTTTGCAGTGCAGTTTTAGGTACCTTCTCCTATTCCTAATTTAAGCAGCTGAAGAGCATCTTAAAGTGAAGTGCTTGCTACATTAAAATAATTCATTATTTTTTCCCGCTTTAAGATCGGAAACAAACAAAAGCATTTGTTTTACCTTTTATTGTTAGTTGGCAAGAGAATAGTATCATAAAATCATGGCAATTATTCCCTAGATGATTATATGTATTTTTGTATCCATGTGTGTTCATCCCAATATATTATCAGGATTAACCAGCTGTTCTCTTTGCTAAGTACAAGAAAGAGAAGCAGTACTCCAGATGTTGACATTGTCACATCTAATTACCCCAAATAAACCTGAAAATCTTCTAAGGATAATCTATATATCATTAAATCATTGAAGGCTGTCTAGCCTACAGTCAAAAATGGGGCTTGAAATGGCAGAAAACATCAGTGTTCCCAGCTAGGTTTGAAATGCAGCACAGTTCATCACAAGCGATCATGAAATTTTGAGCTTATAGACACTCCTCCCTCTTGGAGGCATGTGGAGATTTGGATGCACACGAGCACAGCCCAGAAACTCACCTGTCTGCTGCATGATGCAGAGATCTCCAAATTATTTGAAAATTTGTATTTTTTTTGATCTTTCCTCAATTACATAAACAACATTTTTTTAATAATGACACTTGTGTATCTTTTAAAAACTCTTAGTGAAGTATATAATACTTATCTGGTAGGACAAAATAAAAGCAAAAGCACCCAGTTATCTTTATTCCTTCCTTTACATGTCAAGTAACACTTTGTGCCAGAGCAATAATCATGGTCCTTGCTGCTCCTGAAAAGAGTCCCGTTTGCTTTCAGATACTGGTCCAGGTTAAGGAGAAGACAAACATGCACCCCTGCCCAGAAGTTTGAGGATCTAATAAAGTAACTATTTGTTCAATGACAAGAATGGTATAACTTCCCTCCATATGATCCTACTTGGGTCAACTTCTGATCCTAGTAATAATCCCTAAACTCAGATTAAATAAAAACAACAACAAACCCCAACAAAACTTAGGTTCTTCTCTCTCTCTTATATAAGAGTTTTTAAGAGTTTATTAGACCAGTGCCAGTGATCAGTTCTGCGCTCAGAAATGGCCACTACTGTTATCCAAATACAAGGCCCAGATAAGATTCCTTGATGGAATCTGCTAAGAAGTCTATAATTTCATTAGATTTGAGGTATCTTCCTTCAAATTTTTACTCTTCTTTAAAAGTAGAACAATTCTATAGCCAAATCTCAAGGATCTCAGGTATCTTTTTCTTTTTCCCTTTTTTTAAGGGAGGAGTGAGGAAAAAAATCCAAGTAATGCAAAATCTTACAGAAATTGAAAACTTCATGTGTGAGGCAGACACAATAAAGCAGCTCATTTAGTAGAAATCCAGACATGTTTTTTAACTAACATCTTCTTAAAAAGAAAGCAAATCCCAGTGCCAACAACCCATACGCATAAACAGCCCTAGACAATTTATAATTCTGCACTGTAAATAGCTGGTACATAATTCACTGACGGAGAATTAATGAGAATATTTGTTACTAATACCCATAAGAATGATAAGGGGTGGTATAATGTGGTTTATACTTTCCTAAAACACTTTTCAAGGACAGCAGAGAAAGCTTCCTGACAGCAAAAAGCAACAAGAAATATTGCACTGACCTACTGATTTCCTACACTCCCATCAAAGTAATCCATGTGTAGAGACATTAAAGAACAATTTATCCCAGCTGACAGTTTCCAAATAACTAGATGCCTTTTAATTGCTGACATCATTAACCTTAATAGTATAATTGCGTAGCTCCAAATAATAATAATAATAATATGACATCCCCTCACTCCCAATTTATTCAGCAAAACTAGAAAGAAATGAAGCACAGAATAAATTCTAAGGAAGAGAAAATTTAAAAGGGAAAAAAATTCTGAACAGATAAAAAGGGGAACTTTATCAGTTTCATCTGCCGCAACTCCCAACGTTTAACGAATAAGTGTATGCAAGTAAACTTCTTCAGACAAGTAATAAATATTAATAATTGCTAACTGCCTATAGATTTTAAGTGACCTTTTCAGAGAACATGCCAACTCTCTCCATTCCAGTTAAGCTCTGTAGAATATCTTTTAAAATCAGTGTTGCTTTGAATGATTCATTCCCACATACACACAAGGTTTAGCAACGCTCCCTGATAGAGGAATCTCTGATGAAGATACCTGAACATACTCTTTTATTACTAGGTTTAATCATGAACACAGTAAAGAAAATGTTTTTTTCCCTCCTTAGGAAGGAGAGAAATATTTGATGAAATGTTTCCTTTCCCTGAACAGCAAGAAAAGCCTATCCCACCTCATCTGAAGTTCCCAAAATACCCAGGGTGGTCACCACAAGTCACCTCTTCACCCAAGGGGAAGGGACGGACACCTCCAAAAGGTACTTCAGATGTTCAGAGATCTGAGGGACCTGACAGATACAGATGGTTCAGTCAGCAGCCAAACACAGATGGGATACATTTGGGTTAGAAACATCCACAGTGTTTTAAACAGAGTAGCATGTATCAAGGGAAGGGAAAATTCATTTTGTCAGATAAATCTGACCATCCTGTCATTGGTATAAATACCGTATTATTCTGTTATTCTTCCCACAATCATCTTGTTTAGAAAGAGAGCACCTAGCAGACCTTTGTTCTTGTACGTTAAGGAAGCTAATGTAGCAAATGACTAATGCAGCACACGAACATCTGCGTAAACTGCATTGGGCTTAATGGGATACAGTTGCTCAATGGTTGAAGTTAACTACATGCTTAAGTGCTCTGTTAGACATAAAACCCATCTTGTGCAGTTCTCTGTGTCAGGGAAAAGCACAGGAGAGCTGAAGGATATAATCTGAATATTAACCTTTGAGAGAAAATCTTGTTAGAAAGCAAAGCACTGGGCCAGGTACGAGGCTGGTCCTTGGTCGTGTTCCTCTTGTTGTCATTGTAACACTTTTCCAGCTGTCCTTTAACAGTCACCTCATCATCTCATGGCTCTTCCCTCATATGAAACAGAGATAATGATTTTTTTTTACCTCCTTTATGTGGAGCTTTGAGACCCATTGACAAAAATCTAATCACTGTAATAAGATTTTATACAGCAGTTGTGATTGTCCTGAAAGACAATACAATATGCAAGGAGGACAGTGCATCAGATGTGAACTGTAAAGTATGCTTTGTAGAAATAATTATTTAATTAAAGAGTTAGTGCCTAAATGCTAGAGATTCAACACAGAAGGAAGTTCACAAGACTTCTGATTCTTGTACCTTCAATTTTGCATTAGGTGCACTAATTTTTCAGTAAGGAGCTCTATCAGACAGCAGTGAACATTTCCTTTTTATTATATATTCTCTGATTAGCAAAATCATATTTTGTGTCCTCTCCAAATTTATCTCAGGAAGAAAGTCAAGCTTATTCTGCTTGAAACCCAGAGCCATGCCTAAAAAACCCAGATATTGCCATTTTTAACTCTTGCTGGAGTTTAAGAAAATAGTCCATCCCATTCTGCTGTTCTGCAGCAGGTAGTAGCTACTTTCCATGAACCTCCTTTTTTTCTTTTTCCTTTTTTCCTTGAAGTGGAGTTTAATGTGATCAGTAAAAGCTGGTAGGCCCTAGTGCAATCCCCAAAAAATCAGGACTGACCTTCAAACTCAGCTTTGTCACAGACATATTTAATTTCCTCATTAGAAATGTTATGGAGTAGTCTGGAGACGTGTATGCACTGTCTCAAATATTTTGATATTTAGCAATTTTGCTAAATATAGCATCTTATTCCCCACTCTGCCCTCGTAGTGATGCTTAAGTTTATATAGGTGTACCATATCATGAGACAGACTTTCCAAAAATTAAGGCAATTTAACTCCTTGACATGGCATTTTCTTAATCATACTTATATGTAAACACTTACACAAATGCATACACACATATGCATTATACATATATGATTTGATTAAAAAAAAAAACCCAAAAGCTGAGTAACAGATGTTCCCATAAAGGCTTAGCTCTAGCAAAATTATCTCCAGTGCATCATGAATATTCTTGTTAGGAGGTACATTTAAAACACTGTGGCTCCCCAGATCTGCCTAGCTGAGATGTATGTAACACGAATATTAGGAAGAGAACTCCCAGCAGAAAAGTTGAAAGCTTGAGACATCCCATAGACAACTGGTAGCAAACATGTCATCAATCATCCCTAAATTTTATCCAATCCAGTCTCATAAACTGTTATTTAATGAGACTTTGTCTGGATGTAGCTCCTAGGAGAACTCTTGATTCCAAACAGAAATAAAGAAGACATGTGTTGCTAATCTTTCATGCTAAAGAAACAAGATTGAACTAATAAAATACAATTAGCAAATCTGTTCAGTGTCGTGAAATCCAGCCAAGTCTGCTGCTTTAAAACTTTCAGCAATTTTATAAATGCCAATTTTTCTATTCCTCTTGAATTCATATGAGTTCTATTTTTTTTCTTTTTTTTAGTTGCATGGTATAGCTATTATACTAAGATAACTGCATGTGGGCATAGGGGAATAATTGTTCCTTTATGCAACACTTTGGAAAGTTGGGGCCGATTGCGTTTTTGTTGTGCCATTAAAAACCCCCTTTTGTCTTCATCTTCTCTGTAGATGCCCTTTGGGCTAAGAGAAGAAAGACATCAAAGAAAATACACAAGTTGTCTCTTACAGTATGCTGATATCAGCAAGGCACAGAGTTTGTGTATGTGGTGACAGTATTTTCATGCATTAATACCTCAACCAAATGTTATTGCTTTTCATCACCTATGAAGTCATGTCTTACTGTGAGGCTGCAGGCGAGCAGTTACAGATCAGAAGACATCTTCTACTTACACAGCTGTGTGTTGGCACTACTTGGGATCAAGCAACCCCGTTTACAGCGTCCTGTGTTATAACGTTTGACACTCAGAGACATCGTTATTTAAGTTTTGACAGCTGTTGTCTAGTCTCTGCTTCAGAATGTGCCGCAAAGTGGGAGTATACCAAGACTGAAGGTAAGATTCTTAATTCTTAAGCTCAAGAACGGAGGCTTCCAGGAACACAGCAACACATCAGTGGACCGGGGCAAGGGGAAGCCTCCGAGTCGCTGCACCCTGCCTTTGGGTCTTCTGTTTGCACAGGAGACCTGGTATGGGTTATATATATGGGTTACCCATACCAGGAAACTCTTCACACAGGCCTGAATACTTGTGCCTTTCTGTTAAGCTTTCACTGGGAGCTAACTGCAGATAATGAGACTGACTGAACCGCACTGGGTCACACCCCATAGTTTAATTTTGATGACTGATACTTCTCTTTTCTGTCGCCATTGTAATTAATTTTTTTATGACTTTTTTTCCTTCTTTTTTTCCCCTTTGGCACGTAGCTGTTTTTTATACATATATTTGAATACTTGTGAAGAAGCACACTTTGCCTTTCAGTCCTTAATGGATCAAAGCATTCTGTAAGCACAAGATGCATGTGCTGTATGCTTCCTTACTTACGCCTACCAGATGGTCACATTACCCAACTGGCTGAATTGTTCCTAGGTGACACAGAAAGAAAAGACCAACAAAGTATGATATAGAAAATGATGATGAAAGATGAGCTAAAGAGAGGGAAAAGGGTTACTGCTTTATGTTTTCTGTATGGGAAGGAATTATATCCATTCGCCTGCAATCACTTACAGTATTAAACTACACAGCTGTGATTTGGCCTGCTGGTCCTGCTCGCTTTTGGCCTCCCCGTGTTGACTGGAACTTCAACAGGGAGGTTATATCACTTTGCATGCAAGTCCCTGGGTCAGTAAACAGCAAACTGATCAAAGTCTCAAGAAGAAGGTCCTCATTTTTTAAATAAACATCTCTATTCCTATGAAAACACCAGAACAGTACTTCCTTGATGATATATTAACCAATTATATTCAGCTTATTATATTCAGCTCAAAGTTTCCTTCTGCCTTTGACTTTCAACTAAATATGCCTAGTTCCTTAAAAGTGTTTTAAAAACAACATGCTATCTTAGTGCAAAAAAAGGTACCATCAAGCTAAGTCCCTCCAAAGACCTAGGCAACCCTCAAAATCACTTGAGGTACATTGAATGTAGTTAGCACTTAGGAATCTTTGTGATCTTCAGCTACATTATGAGATGTCTCTTTCTTCAAAGAAGAAACAATTCACCAACATGATAAATTCGAGCTCTGAGCAATAATGAATTATATTGGAAATCACTGCTTAAGGAGCAGCTGGACTCCTTGAGGAAACTGTGGTAGGTCTAAAAGCATTCGTGAAAAGCTGCCTGTCCAATACACAAAGAATTTCTATCAAAGCATCTGTCAACCCTTGGAGTCCAGACCATCACACAGAGAAATGATGTAAAAGAGCAGCAGACTTTCTTTTAAAATACAGTTTACACATTCACTGTAGTCTGTTCTTTCTAATACTATTTTCCTGCTAGGAAATGCATCTAAGCAAAAGGGGAAGAATTCACTTTTATGGGCCAGTGTGACCTTGTTCAATTTAAAAGTTTTTTATCATCTGCAAGAAGCACAGTAACAAAACATACAATGTGGTTCCTTTTTACTTAATGTGCTCTTTCCCTCTCAAGTTCTGGAAGGGTTGTGGGTATAATTCCTTCTTTTTATTGCTCTGGAGATACTTCCTTTTTCAACAACGCTAACAGAACTAAAACGTCTGCATAAATTTTGTCCTCCTTCCGTGCACATAAACCCTTAAGCCTATGTGACGGTAGGCAGTACCAACATTTTTATGACCATTGCTCATGTAGTAACACAGTGCACACCTCACTTTTTAATAGGTCAAAACTGTTGAGGTGACAAATACCTGGAAACGAAGACCTATATATCGGACAAATATGTGTATATATATATATATTTTAATGGCTATTCTCAGCCTGGCGGATGGAGCAGAGGGCCAGACATCTCCTGTGCAATCACACTACTGTGGGGCGGCCACAGGCCCCTCTTGTCACCACGCTGTGACCAAGGGGCCAGGGCCTGCTGGAGAAGCTCGGACCACTCTGCCACAGCAGACCTAGGCACCACTGAGGACCCGCAGCAGTGTGCCACAGCACAAGTCTAGTTACATCTCAGAGAAACTTATTACGTACCGCGGTGGTGACACAACTTTCTGTTACAATTTGGACAGCGGAGAGCACACGAACAAATAATAGCAACGATAACACATTTTTTTCAGCCTATCCAGAGGTCATACTGCTACTGCATTTGCTTTTCATTACTTTTACATGATGTATTATAAGTGTTGTTTGCTATTATGAAAATCTGAAAACAGAAATTCTCACTCTATAGCATTTACAGTTGTTTATTGACTTTTCTAGGAGGAAAATGTCTTTTTATGTTTCTCCAAATATGGCTTTGCATCTTCCTATCAATCAAACACAAAAGAACTTAAATATTATATCAGCAGTATTCTCAAACACAGATATATTGCTACACATTGTCTTATCTAAGCAGATTGCTTCTTCAGATACACTTCTTATGATGTACTAAAAAGATTTTTAGTATAGGACGTTGGTATAGGGCATATAGCAGAGAACTGTTTTTATTGATCGGATAACCACAAATCCATGTTTCCTTTCATGAGTTCTTTAGGTCCAAAAGACCTGCAGGAGTGAAGCTCCTGCTGAAGATGGGGCAGAGGGGGACAGCACACAAAACATGCCCCTCCAAATGAGTCTAATGGCCCTGAAGATGGCACAAGGAGAAACGGCTTCCCTTCCAACTCGCAGGCTGAAATACTACCACAAATGTGGCCTGAATACAGAGCTTGAGATTCTCATTTAGTTCCCTACATGAAGTCTGCTTATCCTTGACTCAAGAAGAGCAAGATGAATTTCACTCATGGAAAACTTCAGGACAGTGCTTGTTGCATACTGGTTCTATAATTAAAAATACACAACTAAAAAAAAACATGGTCATAAAATGTTGCCTGGGGCTCTGCCTAATACATGATGTTGTTTTAGTTTCCTGCTTGCATTATATTTTTATCATCAACGCCGGGAGTTCATTAAATCTGTAAAGCTGCTGAAGTTATCTGACAGTGGATTGTATCACTGCAGAGACCTATCGATCAAGGCTACTCCCTCCCACCACTACCTGCTTCCATAAAGCTTGAGAGCGTCAGCAATCTGTTGCTTCTGCGCTGACTACGGTTATTTCTCATGGATGGAAGAATGAAATGGTTTCTGATGCATAATCATGACAGATTTTATCTGGAATGAGTAAAACAAGTAAAAGTCAGTCATAAAACACAAGCGTGGCTGGAGTCGAAGGAAGCAAACTCCTCTGCTCCTCCATCAGACTGACAAATAACTAGCGCATTGCACAGCTCCTTGTGTATGACATTAAAACTCAATCAGTTCTTTCCTTGCTGTGAGATTAAAATAGAATTATTTATCTTGAATATCAAATAGAGCACTATATCATGAATTCTAAACTTGTTGTATGGATGCAGTATACTTCCTGATAGAGACTGAACGATATCGAATGGCTCCCCTCATCTCTGAAGATGCAATGCAGCAAACCTCTATCAGGCACAGCGAACCATCAGGTAAGTCTTAAAAACAATTACAGAGCAGGACTTATGACTGGCTGAAACTCACCAAAAAGAAATCAATTTGAGCACTTTCTAACATGACAGGCTCTTCTAGCAGGTTTTCTATAATTTAATACCTAATTTTACACATATGTTTTTGTTACTTTGTTGACAAATATTCAAATTTGAACATTTGGGAGGGCATTTTTCAAAGTCTCCATATGATTTTTTTTTTCTCCTTGAAAGGTCTATCTATCTAAGGTAAAAAGTCTGTATTTTCTCTTCCTATCCAGTTCATGTATAAGAATTCTGAATTCAATTGCTTGAAAAGCCCTAACACAATTATGCTTTGGAGCAACAACCCAAAGACCATCTCAGCTGCTGTCCTAGTGTCAAAATACATGCACTTTGAGGTGCTACCCAAATTTTGCCATGTTAAGAACTTCCATAAAACCAATCGAACAGGCTTAGTGAGGGCTCATGACTGAGAGTTTCACTGACATACTCTAGTCTCCAAGAGCCCATTCACTGAAACCCGGAGCAGGGACATGACGTCCCAATGCTCTCAGCTACAGGCTTTTCCTGTTGTTGCTTCTCACAAAGGTTTTAGGTCTCTGAAGCTGGCAGGACCTTCTCCATTTTGTTCCAAATATTCCCACTGCTGGGAAGAGGGCTGAGGCACTCAAATGTGGGGCTGGGGGAGCAGAATAGGGCAAGAGAATGTATCAGGACAGGCCATGTGGGCAAAGGAGAGAGGAGGGCAATGCAGAAGACGACAGACAAGGACAGACTGAGAATCCACGCATTACACTTCTCCCCAAAACTTCCATGTTTCCAACCCAAAAAAGGTCTGGCCTCTACTCAATCCATGATTTACATGAGACAGTTTATAGCAAGGGCTGAATTTTGAAATCCTGCCCCAGCATCCTCTGACTCTCCTCCTGCCCAGACACACTTCATGGATTACTAAGAATGAATTAAAAATAAAATAAATAAACAATAATTTAAAAAGCTAAGGCTATGCAGTAAAACAGTGAATGGAAACTCAGTATGGCACAGGTTTACTCACTTCATAACACACTTCCGTGAGCTCTGTTTCATAATAATGACAGAATAAGCCTGTGTTCTGCTGAAATTACCTAATAGGCATCTGTTAATATAACATCTGCACTATAAAGCATACACATGAAGGAACTAAATTAAGACAGCGTGAAACAGTTTTATTTCTGGCCTTTTGTGACTTACAGGTGCTTAAGTTAGCACTGTAACAATCTTCTAAGAGACCCTTTTGTACGTAAGTGTATCTACATCTTACACTGTTACCAAGTACTTTACACTTCTGTTGTATCGTACAAAGGGTTGCAGCACTGCTTGGAAAGAAGCACAGTGACAGAGGCAATTTAATTTGGAAAAAGAAGTGCTACAGATGCACCGTGTGAAAGGGAGCACAACGAAGCGCCTGAAGCCGCGCGTGAGGCCTACAGGTAAGGAGGAACACAAGCCGTGAACGGGGGCGATGGCTGGAGTTCCAGCTGCATCCACGTCTCGGGGTCCTAACATGCAAAACCTCCCCCTGACTCAGTGTCTCCAGTGGGGGAGCCTACGCTACAGACCTGCCGGGCACAGCCCCCCCACCCGGCTGCCCGACTTCATGCACAGACAAGCGCATTTCTCCAGGATCATACCACGCAGCCCGGGAATTCTAATTGGTGACATTGGTGACAATGACTTTGATAAAGAGCTGCCGAGAGGCCACCACGCTGCAGAGAAGCAGCATTCAATAACCCAGACCATGCAGTTTGACAAAAAGTACATTGCAGTTGAAACACAGCCGGCTGCAGAGACTTCATATAAACTCTACGGGATGGTCAGTTCTATAATTAGAGATGTGTAAAAATGTCCTCTGTAGGGGTGGCCTCAGATGTTACCAAATTATTTCACAAACGGCTTCTCGATACTTTTGCACAGGGTGGTTAGATCAGACCTTTATTTCTGAAAATTTGACCTCAAACTCAGTAGCTGCTCCCCTCTGGGTTTAAGAATTAGCTGAAGATGAAGCACAAATAATTCTAGCAGGTCTCCTACTGTCAATAAAGCAAAAGGATAGCACACAGTAGATCTTTTCCTGCAGTTAAAAGTGTCCATCCCTTCCATAAGGGGGAATAATTTTTATTATCTTTCTTGGCATGTAGTTTCTTTGTTTACTAGAGGCCTATATAAAAGATACGTAAAATAAAGAGACACTTTCCTTTCACTTTTCCAGCAATTAAGGTGTCCCTTCTCTTTCAAAAGTGTCAAATAAGTTTGACTGATAGGAGACGTGAGTCAAATGAGACCCTTGCTTGCCAAAATGGATCAATGGTTAGGAAAAAAATAACTTTACCTCCAAATATTCTATTTTTACCTCCAAATATTGTACTGATAGGAGAAATACCAGAATATCACATAGCATCCTGCCATTTACCTTTTAAAAAGAATAAAGAAATACTGGAGAACATACATAACACTTCACTTAACTGAGGGCCCAGAAAAAATGTGCTGTAGTAAGGGACATAAGAAGTTAAAACTCGAGCTTATCAAAATAAGACCAGGAGGAGATTTGATTACAGCAGAGCTGTACCTTTCCAGGGAGAAAATGCCAATATTAAAGGCCTACTTAATCTAATGGGGAATGACATAACAAGAAGCAATGACTAGAAGCTGAAGCTAGATAAATGAGAATTAATGCCTCTGCTTTCAGCAGAGATGGTGATTAACCTTTGAGACAAACTACCAAAGGAAGTGGTATACACTCCGTTTATTGAAAATTTCAAATCAAGACTGTATGACTTTCTGGAAAATACCCTTTAGTCAAACATGGCAATGGGCTCCATGGGGGAAGTATTTCTGTAACTTCATTAACGGTGGAGTCTACTTCTTGAATTACAACACTACATTCTTACCTGATTAACACCTTCAGCTTCAAAAGAAATCTTAGCTTCTCCCAAAGCAAGAAAAACTTCAGTGTATTTTACAAAGAGGTTAACAAACCCAAGAGCAAACTGTTCATCCTCCCTTCTTTCTCCTCACTTTCATTGAGGCAAACTGGGATGTAACTCTCAAACTTTTCACCCCAAATGCACAGAGCTGGATTTCCAAAGCAGGGAGAACCATTCTCAACAACTGGTCTCACAGAAGTACCTAATTAAATCAGGGCCTGATGAGTGGGCACGTGCTGGTGCCTGCTTCTGCCCAGCCCCAGTCAGCCATACACCGTATGAAAGGGCAGATAAAAACTCATTCAGAGAGCTTTGGGCAGCACCTCCGTGGTATCACAGCACTGCTGCCTAAGCCCCTATTTGCGTGCAGTCTCCTGCACATGGAAGTGGCGGTGGAGGAATGACAACACTCATCACAGTGATGGAGACCAGAGCTCTAAGACAGCACAGGGGGTCTCTCCCCAGCTCTTCTTACCTGGTGCAAGACCTGGGAGGATAGAGTAGCTGTGAAACTACAGGTTTTAAATAGTGTTTCATTTAAGAAGGTGCACAGAGTTTAGCTCTAGCATTACAGCTGGTGCTAAAATGCAATAAATTTGCATCTTAATAAATCAAACCTCATCTACAGAGGTTTGACTAATGAAAAGTTCATAGGAGGGAAGTAAAACTGTAGGACGGTACAGTGCTGGCTGTCCTTCCTATCTGCTGCTCACTCAGGTGCCTTGGAGAGGAGGAGCAGCAGCCCGGGTGGAAACAACTAGTGCCAGAGTGCCAAGAGGCGCTCCCCACTAGGCACGTCTCTCCTGTCCCGCAAGACGCGGCACAAAGATGCTCACCATGACGAGACAGCCCCGTGTGTTTTTTCCAAACATGTCCAAACTCAGCTTGATTTCCTGCTGTGCTGAAAAAGCCCATCCCACTCAGAGGGCGTTTCTAACTCTGCAATACTCGCTGTATATAAAGAGGGGAATTGTTATGCCACAAATCATCCAAAATACTTTTATCTTCCTCATTGCAAAACCTTGGGTCCACAGTTTTTTATGGTTTCTAGACTATATGTTTATTTGCTTTGTGTATGACTTTGTGCAATGTGTTTCCCTCTTCTTTGACTCTGCTTTTCCAAATGGCTGCCTACACTGACAGGGGTAAAACACCCCCTACCTGATCTGGCAGAGGCACTCAAGTATAAATCAGCTGAGTTTGATCCTGCAACATTTAAGTAGTAGGTACTTCATGCACTATAAAAAACCTGCCTGCTTCTGACATCTCTGACAGTTGCAATGCAAAGAGTGTAATGGACGGAAAAAAAAAATCCTATAATTAGTTCAAAACGTCCTGTGTAGCTTCAGCATCAAATAACTGCATTATAGTTTACTTAACTATATAAACTAGAAATAGAAATGCAAATTCTAACTTCTGACATAGAGGTCTAATGAATTATTAGCTCTCCAAATCCCCTAAACATAATGTATCTCACACCAGGGCTGACTAAGCTTTCAAGTTTTCAAGCTTTGGCACTTAGCGAGCCTTTCCTCATTCTTTGAGGTATTTTTGACTGCATTGGTATTCCCTGCATGTGTAGTGAGATCTTGCTGGGAAAAAAAGATAACAAAATTGAATATTTAAGCACTTTCTCTTGTAAAGAATACTTTGGCTCGACTGAAAAACCCCAAAGTTGCTTGCCTTGTTGTCAAGGTGAAGTTCTTTCCAACTACTTGAGTATAGCTGAAGACTAAGTACCGAGCACACCCCTCTTAAATCACCAGAAGCTGTGACTGGTGAGTAACAGACAGATCACTAAAACAGCTCCCTTCCCACCTACACACCCAATCCCAAATATGACCAGAAATAAATTGTTATGAGGTCTCATCAGCTCCTTCAAGGCCATGGCTTGACCAGGAAGTTGGCTGGAATTCTTTAATGAAAGAATTCCACCCAAAAACGCCAGTGTTAAATTTTTAAATGGTTTTGTGGAGCTCCTGAAGAAAATCAGGCATGTTTCCTATATAGGCAAAACATCTCCCGATTGTTTTTCTCATCTCTCTGTAATGTCTTGGCAGAAATTAAGAAACAGCAAAATATTCTTTATTCCTTCTGAACCAAAGGGGACATTTTGCATTCAATACGCGGTACGGTCTGTGCACCACGTTGCACAGAAACTCCCGCCCAGAGCGTTTGTTCAGAAGCACTAATTTACAGGAATCCTTTCACAGGCTCCCCATGCTCAAACGGGGAGTCAAGTCCCCCAAACAGGATTGCTTGTTTGCTGTCCTTCTAGCTATATGAGCCTACAATAACCTCGTCAGTTGGATCGGGTGGGCTCAGCTGCTCTTCCTGAATTCTTACATCCGCTCCAGCAGGACCTGTGAGCACACGCATCGTCCCTCACTGTCCGCCCCTATCGTCCACCACACTAACACGACCCAAGGTAACAAGACCCGCTTCCTTCTTGGCTCTGTGCTACATGTTTTTATCCATTAATCATTTATTTTCAAGTATAAAAAATATATTGAGGATAAAAAATTGCATTCTGTCTGCTTGGATATAAGACAGAGCAGAAACTATGTTCGCAGCTTGGTAATCTTGCCATCTTTGAAATAATCTGAAGACAGAATACAAGTGAGAAAAAATGAGACTTTTTGACTTTTCTTTAAAGCAAAAAAGCCTTCTTATCTTCAAAATGTGTCCATTAGGATGCTCCTCTCTCTTTTAAGTACCAAAAATGGGAACAAAACCCACCATGATTTACAGGAACCATTGATAAATAAATTATATTTCGGTACTACAGTTTTTAGGGTACATGGTTCTTTTAATAAAATCAGCCTTCAAGCACTAAAATGAGAAATCACAGGAAATTAGAACTATGTTTCTGCTGTACTGCAACCAGAAAATACAGAGCACTCTCTGATTTACAACACTGACACTGCAGAGTCTGCAAACTGATGACTACCTACAGGCTCTTCTGGTTGCTTGAAATAGTGCCGCGCTTCAGCCAGCGCAGGAGTTTGATTATTGAGGCAATCTCGTCTTGCCCTACTCATTAGGCTGATAAAACAGCAACGAACGCTCCACATTAGGCGGAACCTCTACTTTAATTACAGGATTTTACTACAGCTTGTCTTTCGGTGACATTTCAGGAAATGTGGAGTCTGCACGGGCAATATACAAACAGCTAATTGATTCTGTATCACTGTGCCTGCCCTACTACTTACAATAGATTATGGTTCTTGGTATTTAAAATGTGGAGAAGCATTATAGTAACAACCACTTTCTGCCTAGGTAAATATTCAGCATGGAAGAAAAGGGCCTTCTCATAGCTGGATATTAATGCAAGCATAACGTTAAGCTCTTTTATTAGATAAAAGTTGCTCTCACATATATGGAACTTTGATTTGAAGAATATTTAGAAAATTGGTTATCTACAGACAACAATAGACAATACTCAAGGTTAAAAATTGAGTCCAGAAGTGATGAATTCAATCACTGTGTGATTGCAATGGAAAAATCAGAATCATGGAAGTTATTTTGAAAAACCAGCTACGAATAAAAACCAGTTCTTTACTCTGAGCAAGGGGCACCTCACATGAATGCCAATCATCCCAGTGTTAGCAGTGATCATAAAGACACACAGTTAGTAGCACAATATTGAATAAGTCCTCTTGTTCTGCATTCCTTAGGCATCTTAATGAAGGTCACAGGCTACATGACATCATAAAGACTTCCAAGATAAGTGATCCTTTTTTCTTCGAAGCAAGTCATTTTCAGGAAACAGTGTTCGGCTTTGCCTCCCCACAGCTCATCAGACACTCAAGGGATCACCTTGGCAATTCTGGGCATCTGCAAATGCACCACCTATAGCCAAGCAAGTCAGAAAAGGTCACAATCATCTGAGTCATTTTAGATACCTAAAGACATTCTTTTTAGGATGCAGGGAAATGAATGCAGTTCTCTCCCCAGGTTCTTAAGAGTCTGAACAACTAACTTGGATGCAGACCTCTGCGTTTGATCATATGAATCCCACCCTTAGCATCCCCACACAGTCTCCAAGCCCAGGAATCTAGATAAACACTTCCAATACAAGGAAAATCAATGTTTTCAGTGTTTTCAAATCTAAGAGCAAAGGTTCTTTACCAATCTCACCTTTTCCCATGTAAGGAAGCAGGTAAGGACAGACCTAATAGTTGATAGCTAAGAGCAAACTCCATGTAGCAGAGTTTCTCCCCTCTTGGGATGGTCTAAATGCATTACAGAACAGGAACTTGAGACCCCTTACCCTTGGCTGTACAATATAACCTATCACCACCTTAAAGACACTGTCACTTTTCAAGTCTAAGACAGCTCTGTTTGTGCTATTGTAATTCTAAATTTGTTGAAGGACTTAATTTAGCCATCATTACCCCACTCCCCTAGGGAACACAATCACTTCACCCAGCATTTCTAATAGGAAAAAAAAAAAGGCTTTTCCAGAAAATTACACATCTCAGCATAAATTTCATAAATTAACTGTTCTGTTTTCAAAAGCGATTTGCCGACCATAACTTAAATGTAGCTAATGAATGCCCTAACATTGTAGCAACACGCAGCATCAGACTATAAATGAGATCTGATGCGATACTCTCTTGCGTAGGGGTCACCCGCATCTGCCCAGATGCCACGATGAGTAAAGCTACAATTGTCTGAGAAGTCTCATGTTGAACGGCTTGTTTGTAGAGAGGGAGGTCAGTTAGGACTCCATTACAAACAAAAAGAAAAATCAGATAGTGCCTATTTTTGAAAAATCCTCTGCAGAAAAGAATAAATAGATAAAAGTCAATATACATGTTTAAAAGTGGCACTTACCTGTCCCCCCTACAGCTTGTCCTATGCTTCACTGGGCTCAGTGGTGGCTGCTACATCACCAGCATGCAGCATGCTGGTGCATCACTTGAATGGGAGCCAGCCAGCCATGGCAAGGATAGACTCATGGGCACTAAAAGAAAAAAGTCCATTTTGAGGTAATTACGTGTTGAATGCCCTTCTTAGCCTGCAGCTGTTGGGGCCATTCGGCACATATGGTTAAAGCTGATGAAATTTTTAAAGTCACTGAAATTTATACGGTTACCTTGGCAGGTCATCCAGCTTGTTTTTTCTTCTTGTGTACAGAAACAGCCAAGAGCGAGACTACACACATTTATTGACTGTAAGAGGGGAACACAGTCGTGCTGCACCGGGAACTGCTCAAGGATCAAAATGAGCCAGAATTCTTCAGTACTCCGGGAAAAAATGACTAAGGAGGAAGGCAGGAAGGAGGGAATGATGATCCTGGGCACCCTTTACCAGGTGCAGAATCACTACCTCAGCTCAGTTCATTCCTGTTCTCCAGCCTCACAAGAGAGGGAAGCATTTGTAAAGAGAAAATTGTAAAGAAGGAATTGTAAACAATTGTCAAGAACTCCCTTTCCCACCAGTGCATCTCTTCTGATGTGGATGGATGTTTCCTGCAGCGAGTATGGTAACTCCTTGCGGCCTTTAGACTATTTGTCTAAAGAGGAATCTTGAGGAATGTTGACTTTTTTTTTGAATCTTGATTTTTTTGATGAAATGTTCCTTAAGTCAGATCCCTTTTCCTCCTTTTGGCAAAGGAAAGCACGACAGGAAGGGGCTGACTCAAGAGACCACTTGCCATTCCCCAGGCATTCCCCAAGCCTGTGGCTTCAGATATAGCTGAAGTAGCTTTAGAAAGTCTAAAACACACTGCAGTCCGTTGGGGTTTACATTCTGCTCTTGCCATTCCTCACTCTCACAGAGCTGAACTCGTGGCTATAAGAGAAGCCAAGCACTGAAGAGCTGTCATGACCCAAGGAGCTTTTGTGGCCCTGACTACACCAGAACTCCCTTGTACTAGTCACCTCTTCTGCTCTCTGTTAACCGAGTGGACTCAACCACAGCCTGAATTTAAGGCTCCCATGATCCTATAAAAAGCTAATGTGAGAAAAAAACAATACGTTCTATCAATTTTCTCATATTTAGTTTTATGATTCAGTCTTTACACCATTTTTCTTGTGTGTACACCAATCACTCTCACAAACACCTGTACAGCACACCATGGACACGATGGGAACCGTGAGTAAGGCACAAAAGCATGTTCTCCTTTGCTTTCCAGCCAGATGATTCTGCAAATGTAGAGGAAGCCAGCTGACTTGGAAGATCTGAAATGTGCTGCCCCCACAAAAGGAGGTGGTTCCTCTGCATTTATCACTCTGCATTTATTAGGACTCCAATCTTCAGGCACGTACAAAACAAGTTCAGAGCTGTTCTAGAATATTTCCATGCAGATAACTTTGGAATTGTGCTGGCATTTTCAAAGAACAAATCATGATAAATGGGTTGTGATATTTTTTTACAGCTTTCTAATGAGTAAAAATGTAGAGATGGGTGATTCATAGATGAAGCAAGCTTTGTACATTCAAAGTTTGCATTACAGAAAATCATAATAGTAGGACAACTTTACTGAGTCTTTGCCACATGTTTTCCTTTATGATGTGATAAAGCAACATAAAAAATGAGCTGCTCTTTGGTGTTCTGAAAAAATGTTATTGGAATTCAGTAGCCTTGAACTATGGTGATGTAAAAAGTGAGTAACACAAATCCATACTTGGAGAACCCGGTTAAAATGCACAAAATCTTCACTAGCAGCTGGAATTACTGAAGGAGCTCATGATAAAAAAAAAAAATCACAAAAACCCTTCATATGGATGGCAATGAGATACTGAAGAGTACTTACAGAATGCTCAAACATGCAGTTGGTCCCATTGCAGACAGCTGAAGAGCCATATATTAGTCATATCACTGATAAAATTGGGTGAGTAAAGTTTAATTAAACAGATATGCACTTACTGCAAGCTTAACTATGCACACTTTGATGTTATATAGGGCTTGAAAGAATTAAGGACATCTTTAACCATGGCAAATGAAAAACTGTCAATATAATTGTCACTTCTGGAAAAATGGTCTTAGTATTTTCATGCTGGTCACCTTTTGCAAACAGACCAGTCCAGCAACAGAGGTAGAACAAAAGGAGGCCACACTGGCAGAGGGAGCCGAGCTTCCCCATTTGAGCAGGGGCAACATGGGCATCTGCACTCTTAGGAATGGATATTGAGTTAGAACTTCTCTACAGGCAAAACTAAATTATGATAAATCTAGGCCATCTGCACAGCATAACAAGGCAGACACTCCAAATATTAACTACGATATGAAAGGGAAACAGTTCACAGTTCTCCACATAAACATTATTAGAAACTTTTCATCCTTTGTCCTGACCATCAAGAAAGCAGATTGATACCAGTAATTTTGGAATGGAAACTGTATCAGATTCCAGGTGTGTAGGTGAGCCATTCTGGTGGTTCTGCTGTAGAGACTTTTATTGTAGCTCCCTCTGCTCTTCAGAAAAAAAACCACTGCTGAGACCAAAAGTCACATAGTGGTTTCAGCAGAGTCTTTTGCTTTAAAGCAGTTCCTTCCACCAAAGCTTAAAGACCATCACTACTAGACCTACCACCCAAGAGACCACCAAGGATGGGGTTCTCCAGCCATGTTCCTTAACACCACATCCCCAAACAGTCCATTAATCAAAAATTGGGCTGTGTAATACAAACTGTCTAGCTGGGGTTATTCATAAAAATTAGAGAGTAAAGTTTTGGCTAATGAATTGTTGTTCTTATTGGATCTGAACATTAAGAACATTTAAATAATAAGTATATAATCAAGCTCATTTCAGGCAAATCTATAGAATTTTCTAGGTTGAGTTATATTTAGCATTCTGAAGGACCTTCTTCAGGCTCTGTAGCCATCACCGATCTCCTGGCTGGAAGACTGTATAGCTGATCAAAGAGAAAAGAGAAAGAACTGACAGGAACAGGAAAATGCAAGAGAGTTTCATTCAAATAAACTGCAAATTGGAGGAGATTGGAGCAAGGAAGCCTGACGGTTCAAATCTCTCTGACTTCTGCAGCACCATCACTCAGCGTCAAGCTACCATGCCACCTGGCCTAAGCACTGTGTCCAATATTCGGTGTTTCTTGCCCACACGGAAGTCAGTTGCAGTGAGTCATTTTCTGCAAAGGAAACAGTTAATGCTCAAAGCAAACCTAGTCTTAGTTAAAGTTCTCCTGCTGCCTACAGGAGCTAATTGCAATCACAGACTTCCTCCTTTCTCAAAGCACTCGCAATAGGTAATGGAAACATTTGTCATAATTATCCTTTCTGAAGAAGCGCAAATCAAATAAAATCACCACAACACTAGCTGTCCTGAAAAGGTATCAAGATGATCTATTTATAAATGTTGATATATAGCTAGAAACTAAGATGAAGCATTGCCTGCTTCCAAAGCATAGTCCTATTTACTAACCTAACTGGGAATACTGTCATCAGCTTCTCTTTGGGAGAACTGGGCAGCAAGAAAGGGGAGGAAAGGAAGACTAGATAAACACCAAGAGGTCATCTCTGTAGCCCATCCAGCTTCCTGTTGGCATCTTACGTAGGAGCACTATACTTACATCCTGCATGAGGCACTTCCGAAGGCCCATATGTCGCTAGTATTCCTTTAGCAATCCTTTAAGTGCCCAGACTTCGCCGGCAGTGTGGGAAGTGTGTGACAGATGCACAGCCTGTGTTTCCAATAATGATGCAGAAGAATGACATCCCATTCAAACAGTTCAGGCAACAGTGACAAAAATAAAAGGCACAGTAGAAAAGAAGGGCGAGAGGGGGCAAGGGACTACCTGTAGCTTGAATGATGTAGGAATAATTTAAAGGCTGCTATTACAGCAGCAGAATTCAAATGAACGTCAGGCAAGTTTGAGGCTGACATGCTCATAACTCCTTTGATCACAGTGTTTCACAGCATTTAGCATGTGAGCGAGGACTTTCGCTTGTTTATGGTAAGGAAAGCAAGGTGCAGGTTATTAATCATTCATCTCAATCACTAAGTAGCAGGGAGTAGCTCGGGAGCAGCAATTTGTGCAATGGCTGTTTGGAAATCTTGCCTCCTTTGGAGGGTCTAAAGGAAGATCACATACAGCCTAAGCTGCTAAAAGCCTTTTAAGAAGCAATTGTGGTTAGTGCTGCCGCTCTCCGGGCAATCTCCCCCAAAGCCTGCAGGGAAGCAGAAAGGAGGAGGCCGGCACCAGTGCTCTGCCAGGCCAGGCGCTGCCGGCAGCCTCCCAGCCTTCCTCCCCAGCACGCCCCAACGCTGCGACTCGACCCTCGCACCAATCCAGCAGGAAGAGCCATCTGCTGGACCGCAGGAGCAATGAAGTCTTCGGAGGGGCAGAAAACAGGAAAATATGTGTGTCTGAGAGAAAAAAAGGAACCAATTGGACAGAAAAAAACAGAAAAGAAAACAAGAAGAAAAGAGGAGACAAAGCAAGACAAAGCTGGCTGCCTCTGCAGCATTCACCTCCTACCAGATCCCTGAAGCTTAAATACCTGAGTGGCAAAAACACAAGTACTTCTCTGGGGCTGCCAAGCATCCAAGCCTCAAATCCCATCACTGTTGGTCTCAAAAACCAGGCTGAAACATTTAGTCCATCTATTTGTGATCTGAGGAGCTGGTGAGAAAAGCTCTAGTTGGAATCAGATGTGAGCACTGGTGAAGACAACTCAGACACTTCACATATTCATTCCCTGCTCCCTTCTGCCCCTTCCTGCTCAACTAAACTTACGGTGTTCCTGACAGATGTTTGGCTCCAGCATTTGGCTCCAGATGTTTGGCTCCAGCCTATTCCTAAGGAGCTCTGTGAACTCCATCCATTCCTTCATTATCTCCACTGCTACAAATGGAGCATAATGCAACTTGCAGCTGGCACAAAATAGCAGGTTTCTTCCCGCCCTGAACGGAGCCTGAGCTTGTTGCAAGTCTCCACAGGTGCACTTTGATGTCTGTGTCTACCTGTATTTTTAGAAGCACACACATTGCTAAGCATGTGTAAACTAAAATAAGCAATAAGTTAACTATGACTTACACTTTAAGACTCTCTGAATAACAATACAGCCTGCAAAAGAACATAAAGTTGCATTTTCACCACCTATATAGAAAACCCATTTCACTCACCAGCAGCAATCAGCCACCACTGGGATGAACCGCACCATCTGCTGAACAGAACTCAGTGACACGATACAACAGTTTATGATAAAAGTGAGATGCCAGGAGGAAAGCAAACGGATTTTAAAAACTCCTCCATCTATTACTCAATGTTTCTCTCTGTGTGCAGCTCTGGAAACATCTGCTTCCCTTGGTGTCAAACAGCTCCTTTAGTTCCTTTAATTTCTGCCTAACTGAGGCAGTTATGGCAGAGGAGGCCCCAGCTCCGGCTTGTAGAGCATCAACAGAATCATTAATTAAACTGTAGTGTCAGACTGCACCTTCACTCCTCCAGTAAATCTGCTCTTGTGGAAACTGGCCTGAGTTTTACCATCATTTGCAAAATAATTTGGGGGGGGTTTGGTCACAGGGATTGAAGCTTTCCACATAAAGGTCTGGCAAAGGTATGCAAACCACCTCTCACGGGGCTTGTAGCACAGTCCTCAATGAAATGTTCCAGAAAAGGGAACCGAACCAGCTTTGGTATGAACCACACATAAGATGTAGCTCCAAATTTAAGGCAACAAACTCTCCTTACATAGACATTGTTCTATTTGCATCTAGCTATTCCTCTAAAAAATGTAGACAAGCAAACCCTAGTCTTTCTAAGACATCTTTGCAGAGATGAGGTCAACCATCAATGGTTATTAATATGGTTAACAGTTATTATGATTAACCATTATGATAAGAGTTATTAACCATTACCACTTCTTGGAGCTCTCAGTTATTTTCCCGTCCAGATGTTAACTGCAGTCAATAAGTGATTCTGCCAAGCCAGAAAAGTCTAATGAAGTCATAGTCCATGCTGTTATAACAGCAATAAAAGGGCAAGAAAATGAGGGACTGTGCTACTAAACATGATGAAAACACTGAATGTGTCCAAGTTTGCACATGGGCTGGGAGGCATTCTGAAAAGCAAGTATTTTTTCTTCTACTTCCAGAATAGCACTTCACATTTAGGAAGAAGGTACCAATAACAGACACATTGTACCTAGACATATTGGATTTTGTGGATCTTTCCGGTCTGAGACAGAATTTTTATCATGGAAAAGGATCTGACACACTCTGCAACGCACTCAGGTTTAAAACAACACCGCCTACGAGTGCACCAGGCAGATTTCAGGCACACACTGGCACTCTGCAAGGAGGAAACTGAGATTTTCATAGCAGCCACTCTTCTAAGAACAATGGAAAGTTGGTCTCAATATCTTGTGCAGTCAGGTAACAAAAACACCAAACTTCATAAGAAAATCTTCCACTGGAGCTACAAAATGTATCTATCCGAAGGAGGAATATTACTTTTAAAAATAAAATGAACATGAAAATGAATTAATCCTATGAATTTATATAATATTTTATATATATATTTTAAAAAGAATGAAGCCCTACCAATTCCATAGTGTCCTTGCTTAGGTCCATCCTTACAGCTTTCATTCACCCTCCCACAGCAGACTGCTAGCCGGTGTCTGGCACTAGGCTGAGCAGGCATCACGTCCTGCCCCTGTGCCTAGTTAATCTGTGCCAGTCCCCTCACTGTGCAGCTACCTCTCGATCTGCCCCTGCTGCCTGCCTCAAAGGGTGCGATGAAACCGTGTGGCACTCACCCAGGTTAAACCCTCGTGAACTGTGGAAGCCCCTGTTATTTCCCCTCTTGCACCTTAAAATGTGGACTGCTGCAGATGAGAAATAACAAGCCCCCCACAGTGAACAAATCTGCCTCTCCTCTGCTTTTCTCAAGGTGTACAATCCCAAGCTTTCACACTGAACTTTGAATATAGGACATATCTCCAGCACCGGCCACAAATAATACGACAAAAGTATGTTTTAGCTACAACAGTGCCACTTTCTATGTAGATAAGCTCTGACACTGCTGCAGTCAGCAGAGGTCTGGAGGAGCAGTCACCAGCACTGAAAATACCTATCAGTTGCCCTTTCCACCTTTCTTTCTACAGCTCCTCTCTACTAGCTCATAAGCCTTAATTACCCATCTTGTCTTGGCAGACTATGAATTTGTTTAAACAAATTTACAGAGCTGTGTGCAGCCACCTGGGCGTTCCAGTTTAGTGCCGTCACCTATGGCCAGGATGAAGCTGACGGATTGGAGCAAGACCTGGCACATTGTTCAGATGCCAGTCCAGGGTTGTGAAGTGACCACATCCATTCACCAACGCAGAGCAGGGCACCGTGTGCTCCCGGAGTGCAGCACACATCACCACCCTCCGCCACGGGAGCACAACCCAGGCGGGACACCTATGAGAGACCCAAGCCATGGTGTGCTTTGATTTCTCCTGAGAGAGAAGGAAATGGGGATAGGAGGGTGACATACGACACAGGCAGCTTAGTGCACTCCAGGAAATACTGAAGTGCTCCAATTAAGTTGCCATAACCTTTCTGACAACGAAGCTTCAACATAGGAAAAAACTACTCAGTTTGCACAGAACTTATTTTTTATCTGCTGCCATGCAATGTCTAGACTATTTGAGGATGATTTTTTATGATTACAGCTTCTATCCTGCCTTCTGAGTCTTCACTCCCCCTCAACACACACATGCCATCTATTCTTCTGTCATGGAGGTAAGTTTTTCAAGACAATTATGCTGATACTCCATATCCTACATCTTGACTTGTTTCTTTATTTCTTCTTTATATCCATATTCCCAACTGCCTTTCACATTAACTGGCTTGGTTTTTACTCTCTCTTCCTCTTAAGGTCCTTGAGGTCACTCTTACATCCTGCATCATGTTCTCTTCTCAACTCTCATACCTGTTGCAAACTTGGGTATTTGGTGCAAGGCCAACGTAATGATTTGTTGTTGTTTCAACATTGGTGGCGGAAGCTTCTTCTTGTTGGCTTTCTGAGAGAGTGGGGTATAGTTGTGTGCACAGCTGCTCTGAGGCAGTGCGTTTCAGGACTACACGTGTCATTCTCAAGTTCAACAGCCATGTTGCCTTGTGGCATCTTTGGACTCCTTTACCTCAACCCCTTTTCTTATTTTAACTGGAAGAAGCTTCACTTCCTATTAGCTTTGATCCGTTTCATAACAAATCATAATTAATGCAGGCTAAGGAAGCCAGGGAAAATCAGAAATGAATTTCCAGCATCCTGACATGTAGACTCTCGGGAAATTATTGGGCTTGCTCTCCAAGACTGCTACAAGCTGCTAAGACTTCACTGGACAAAATGTTATGACCATAACTAAGAGTGAACTACTGAAAAAACAGAAGTACCCTGCGATGATTTAAGTTTAAACAAGGACACAAATATTGGGAAAGGATCTGAACTGTAGCAAACATGAACAGAAATAAAACTGAATGTGTGTGGTGCTGTTTCACGACTCGCTGTGCAAATGTTGCTCCAGGCAGAGTGTTTTTTATTGCTCATTAGTAAATAATCAAGTTAAAAATAGGATGGTTGGGAAACTGCTGATTGATGAGGAATAAAATAACATGACACAAACATCTGTCTCCCAGTCTAATACGCGTTAGTAGTGGAAGATATTTTTAAGGCATTTGAATGCTCAATGCCCTCATGTAATAGTGATTACACTGGAAACAGTGTAAAGCAACTACAGCTGTCCTTCCTCTTCCCACAAGGGGAACATTACAGAAACGTGAATCCTGACTGTTTGCTTCCAGAATGCCCTTAATCCCCGAGGATTGCCACATGGCACAAACTTTCTTTCCATATGATTTTCTATGCTCAAGCTGGGAGGCCCTTGGCTCTCAGGCACTTGCTTGCAACTGCATTTACAAATGCCTCTGCGCCGCTCAAATCCCTCTTTTCCTGGAAAACACTTTTCCAGTTACGGAAAGTGACATCCAAAGGCCGTCGATCTTCAAGCACTGCCAATTCCACTTGCTCACACATAGCCCAAGAGAGATCTTGGCAGCAGGGAGCTTGGCAAGGCTTAAACATACACATTTAGGAAAGATGCTCCCCACAAGTATCCTTGCTTCATTAAAGAACTTCCCTGGCAAAGAAGGAGCAACACACCAACTCTCCCACCAGAGTATCCCTTTCCATGATTTTATCTGCTAGACCTACAGAAGTAAGAATTTTGCTGCTGAACTTGGTAACCAAATGAAAGTGGGTAAAAGTCCAAATTTTTCCAGTTTTTATTCGCACACTGCTGTTTTTCCCTGTGTTCACAAAGAGAGAAAAGGTTGTCCTTGCACTATCCTAGATCTACAATCTACAGATACAACTTTCCCCAAATTAAAGATGGAAAGACCGCGCCAATGTCTAGAACTGACACACAGCCCATTCTTGCTGCTGAAATTGGCGCTTTGTCCTTTACACACACATAAAAACATAAAGCACAGAAAAATGAAACATTTGCATGGAAAGCATGGAAATATAGATATGATATAAAATCCCAAAGCTGAGTAAATTTATGATAAGACACCAAACAGAAACAATTTTCAAGATTCCGCCACTGACCTCAGTGTATAATACACTAATTCTGCCTCTTTTACAGGCAAATTTTAGCCAAAGTTATGAGTAAAAAATATACTTACTTTATATTTAAGCAATCTGTCTACTTATCCTCAACACACCACTAAAAATATAACTGATTATTTATGCAAGTACTAAAGACAAAAAGTCAGTAACTACCAAGAGCATCAAAATTTGGCTCAAAAAGATTTTTTTAATTACTATGAAGTGCATCACCACATGAAACTCCACCTGAAAAATTAATGCACACACTGAAAACTCTATGAGAGCCAACAGAGGTTAGAAGTGAAAACAGTATGAAACAGGGGCGAGATAAAGAAGAGTCCAGTATTCCAATATTTGTAGCTTGGATTTACGTCATATCCTTCCTTACAACAAGTAAGTAAGTACAAGAGTACAAGAGACACACCTCCAAGAGAATGCATATTACTTGCTTACCAAAGACAGCAAAAGTGGGAATAAAGGAGGAGATGAGAAGAAAACAGCAAAACAAGGCACATTTGCCACACTGCAGGATTGCTGCAGGAGAGACATAACAATCTTGCCAGCTTTCAAGAACAGAGCAAACACTGTGAATCCTACAGCCAAACTGAGACCTAACGGGGTCACTAATGATTGCTGCCATCACAACCCCTCTTTAACTTGCCTCCTATCAGCCCTTCCACAGGATCTGCCCAC
Organism: Eudromia elegans; assembly: GCA_003342815.1. Classification (NCBI taxonomy): domain Eukaryota; kingdom Metazoa; phylum Chordata; class Aves; order Tinamiformes; family Tinamidae; genus Eudromia; species Eudromia elegans. The sequence continues at coordinate 716,654 of PTEX01000073.1, read as the reverse complement.
ACACAGGCAGCTCCCACAAAATACCAAGGATCACAGACTTTTGACATGGCCACAGCCAGCATCAGCATCTCCCCGTGCCAGTGCTTGAGCCCCAGCCCAGGCAAGGGTACTGCTGTTTGCTCCCTGTTTTTGAAGTGGAAACTGCAGGGAAGCTTTGGGGACAATTATGGTATCCTGTCCCTAACTACAAGGCAGTGCTGAGGTCTGCCGGCGTGACTGAGAGGGCCGCTGTACAAACAGAAATAATTTCACCAAGGCCGTGAGCCGCAGGAGAAGTTGTCCATGCTGCAAGTCGCTGCAGCAGGCAACACTCACACCCAGCACACCGTGATGCCACCCCGGGGTATGATCCCAGGGCCGATGGAGCAGTGCTTCCCCCTCGGCGATGCTTGGGGCCGGTGGCCAGGCGGGGGGCTACGGCACCTCACAGGAAAGGAAGCTCATTAAGATCATGGTCTTAAACTTCCTCCAGGCTGCTCACTACAACGGTTGGGGTTGAGGAGCAGGAGACCTGACCGGGACTGGGAGGGAGTTCTGCTTCCTCCAGAGCCCCTGGACTCTTGCTAAGGAGCAGGTTACCGTGTGCTTCAGGACGAGCAGGCAGAGGAAGCACCTTTGCCAGATGCAGCACCAGGGCCTCAGCACCCAGGGCCGGGTGCTGCAATCATCACATCAGTAGTGTCAGACCATGCCTTGGAAAAGCAGGCTGGGATGACCAGGCATGGTCCTCACAGACACAGATGTTCTGCGTATCCTTCCTGAAGGTCCATGTTGGCATGGTTTTATTAAGTTTTGTTGACAAAGAGAACTAAATTTCCCTTCTCACTGGGGAAGGTTCATATTGCTGGTGGCATTTCTTCCCACTTCCAATCTGTTTTTCCCTGCTCCTGATTTAAAAGACTTCAGACACATCATCTCAAACCTGCTTTTCTCTTTAGACCTTCCCACCTTCTCTGGGAAGAGTCTTGCTGTTCAGACACTTTAGCAGATCCACTTGTCATTCCTTCTAAATAGATCCTTAATCTTTCCTTAAAGCTTTCAGGCCTCATTTATAAACATGTTCTTTGGCTGTGACAAGGCAGCAGGAACCTAGAGGAGACAGTCTGGGGTGTTGCTGGTCCACCACAAGCTGGGGAGAGCACAGTCCCACCCCATCTTTGGTCATCACACAGGCCTTGGCATGCAGGAGTGCATGATTTGTATGCTGGAAGCTGGCGACAGTGTCTGGGATGGGAAAGCCCTGGCTGTGAAGACCCTCTGGAGTCAGGAACATTGAATACCCAGAGGGAGATGGGACAGGAGAGGTTACTCTCTGAACAGAGTGTTTCAGCCTAAAGCCCAGAAACAGGACAGATGGGATTCTCTGGAGGGCTGAAAAGGAGGATGAAGGAGATGAGGAAGCAGCTCAACGCATCTGGGGAGAAACAACGGAAGGATTCCTCAAGGGGCTCCTTTCTATCCTCTGGGGCCTTATTTGCCCGTTGTGCCCTCCCCTCAGCCTCCTTCACGCCTACTGCATCTCACCTCCCCAGCTGCAGCTGCTGTTCCCACAGGCAGGAGCTTGCCTTCCCTCCTGCTGTCTCCTGTGTCTCGCTATGATCTCGCTATGAGCTGTAGAGAGCACTAAGGCCATCCCTGAGCCTCCTCTTCTCCAGGCTGAAAAACCCCAGCTCCCTCAGTTGCTCCTCATAAGGTCTGTGCCCCTTCACCACGAGGCAGGCAAAGGGCTGTGTGTCCATCCCAGAGGGCCTCCTCCTTGGGAAGTCTTCTACCACCATGCAGTTATGTTCAATCAAGAGGACCCACGTTTATTTCACACAAAATAATCCCCCTAAAGTGGGCAGTAAGGAAGCTGCAAGGAGCATTACATAATGGAATCAGAGCCAATGAAAATGCTATCAACTACCTAATTCACATTACCTACAAATAGTCTCTACGAATAGGAACGAAGGCTAAAACTTAAGGTCAAAATTAAAGAGAATTGAAAAGATGACCTGAAAAGTTTTGTTTTAAGTTTTTGCCAGTCAACAGGCAAAACATTTCAGAAACTCACCTGGAGGTCTGCTGCAGTCAAGAACGGTTGGAAAAAAAATACACTGCTTGTAACAACAGCGTAGAAAGTAAAACCAGAGAGTCCCGATAATCTGAAATGATAAAATTCTAAAGTAGGCCTAAACCCCTGAAATGTGCTCACTGTGTTCAAAACAGAGATGCTGACTACATCTGCTGCGAATCAGCTGCTGATTCAAGAGGGAATCCATTCAGCAGGACCTGGGGAAGCCAAATCTCCTGTCGATGGAGAGAGAAATACAGAAGATCTTTGGGAGTCACGCAGAGGAAATCTCTCCTGCTCATACTGAAAGCACAGAAATTCATCCCTCAGCCTGCTTGCTGTTAGGTTTTTATACATTGTAAGTTTTCTTACAGATACAAGGAAGTTTTCTTCACACTTGCCACAAATGATTTAAAAGCTTCTTGAAACCATTAGCTAGGGCTTTGCAGTGGTCACACCCTGGTATTTTTGTGAGTCTTTCCTTCTGATTCACTGTTTCCACATTTTACATTGCTATGCTCTGTTGATATACTCGATGTTCTTCTGCTTTCTGATGTAGTAGAATTACACAGTGTTCTTTCCCATTCTGTACTCTACCATACAGAAAAAGCAAAGGAAAATTATTTGTATCTATTCTGAGATTATCATCTGAAGGTCAGTTTCACAATTCCTCCTGCTGTCAGTCAGCCCTGAATGCACTTATGTGCATTGCTCTACTTTAAGCATGGTAATCATCCCACTGTATAGTAATTTCCATAATGAAGGTGGAGTGAAAACTCTCTCACCAGCTGCCTCAAAATCAAGAGACATGCAAGGTCTCAAATCAACTGCCCGAGTATGGAAATTCATAACTACTCTCCTTAAAGGCCTCATATTTATTAATGCAAAAATATTGCAGTCTTAAGAACCCCACTGTCAGCATCCTCCCTTTCTGAGATTCCCATTTCCCTCCAGTGAACAAAGTCAAACTACCACAAACCGAGGAGAATTCTGCTATTAGTAGTGGTTGTACATATGCTTTATATTAATGGAATCAGTCGCCCAAAGGAATTAGCCATCTATATTCATGAACCAAATGAAATAGTATTCACTGAGCAGTTGATGACAGCACAGCTGCACAACAGGCCAGTTCTGGAATCTGGTGTGAAATCTTGCTTTCTCACTGCAGATGAAGGATATTAACTACTGGGGCAAAAGAGTTCCACCCACTGCCCTTTCTCCTCTATGGTATTTCAATCCATTTCTCTACATAACTGATATTTTAGCTAGTGCCACTAGTCTGAAGTAAGTTTCACGGTGGCACAACAGAGTCCAAAGAGAATTTATTTATGAAATACACATTAGTCACCCACGAGGCAGAGTGCCAACAGCAGGTAGCTGTTGAAGATCTTAGGTGTTATCCTCGAGTCAGCTTACTGCAGCACGGTTATTATCAACATGGAGTTCAACACTTGCTCCTCTCTCAGGTGCAATTTCCAATGTCCATTCCCAAACTCATTTAAATACAGTGAAGAATTCAATGCACAAAGTTCCTGCTTTTCTCAAAGAAAAATGAATGTGCATAGAGCTGATCTAGTATGATAAAGCAAGGAAGCAGCATGCATGATTGGGTGCTAAGTTAAGCACAGTCTTTCATGCTCTCTTTAAGATCTAAATTCTTTCCCGTTTTCATCTTGGCACCTCATCTTTTCTGTTTCCAGTGACTCTGTTAGAGTGTGATACAAGAACAAGCTTCTACTGAGAACGGACTCCAGAAGTTATGTTTCCTTTATTCCATATTTCCTTTATTTGTACCTTTCCCAATCTATCTCTGGGTGTCTTCTGAATCTTCCTCGTCATGATTACAATCATTAAGTTAAATATGTCTCCACTATTCTTCATCTGAGGAGTCATATGGAAGAACTGACAGGTGATTTATGTATGCTGAGGCACTCTAAAGGCCATTTCCAAAAAAAAAGAGAATTCACAAATTTTGCTCCGTACCACAGGTACCACAGCTGTAAATGCATAAGATGGTGGATGATGACATAAAGAGTATTATGACACTGCTTCAAGAAACACTTCTCTGTCCGCTAGCCCAGGCAGTCACTGCTGTTCTGCCAAATCACTCTTTTTTCTATTTCTCTGGAAATGACAGACGTACTCCTTTTTTCTTTTCCTCTTAGCTCAACATGTGCAAAGTAATTAAAAATAATAAGAAGAAAGTGGAGTAGTTTCACAGAAGCTTAGAAAGAAGGAAATGAAGCAATCAGACCTACCCCAAGAAAATGCCTATTAATAACTTTGTAAAGCCTGATACTAGAGTTTTAAACAAGTGGAATACAAAGAAATCCTTTACCATGACTGTATCTTCCAGTTGATGAATATATCTCTCTCCTCTGAATGCAACTAATTTTGCTTTCATGTAGAGTTTCCCTTTTGACAGCTATTATTTTGATAACATTACATCATGTTGATTATTTTGCTGGAATTCAAACCAGTAACCTTAAGATGGAAAGTTATGTGTCTCAGCTCTTGCTTGGTTCTTGAGATAAGCACTTCTACCTCAAAATCATGCATCAGTTTTGGACACAGAAGTCACAGGTGATGACAGGGAGAAACAGCATTTGCTGAAGCGCTGCCAGCGCACTCCTGAGTTTGACTAATTGCACACAATCTACCGATTCCCTAACATCAGGATGCCAAAGCTGCTTTAAAACAACTGCAAACACATTCCTACTGGATGGGAAACTTTCCATGGCTTAAGGAGTCAAAAGTGGTTGAGTTAGCAAAGAAAATCAGATCCAATTTTTGGAGAGATGTCTCTTGAATGCAGCTACATAGAAATGAAGACCTTTAACACTTTTCTCCTCCTATCTTCTCCTGAATCCCTCAACTAATGTTTCCTTTTCTTTTTTGCTGTTTTTGTTTTGTTTTTAACTTTCCTATAAAATTGAATAAATAGAAGACATTAAAACGTAAACACAGAACACATCAGTGTGAATAAGGATACTGCAAAAACTCTTAACTGACTAAACTTATACACTAAGATACTGGAAACGCATTTACTGAAAATCTAGCTCTTTATTCAAGGCACAAATTTTCACACAAAAATTCCACATGATACTGGTAAGAATATCCTTTTGTGTATTATTATGGCCATATTCTAAAATAAACTGTTACCTTTCTCTATACAGAGAAAACACTTTTCTCCTATTCTCCTGCCTGGCACTGGCGACAAAATACCCAGAACCCTCAGCTATTTTCCAGAGAGACAGTGGCTATAACATCAGTGCGAAAAGCATCTTATTTCCCAGCTTCCAAGTGGCTACAATATGTACAGTGCACCTCATAATGTAAGGTAGACATAATTAACTAAAATATTGCTGGTCAAAAGACACCTTGTAACTCTGGCCATAACATAAGCGAACTTTGAAGAAACAGTTTTTTCATTTTTTAAATTCCTGTAGATATGCAATATGGAAATAGCAAGACCACAAAACCAAGGAATACCCAAGATCATAAAATATACTAAGCTGAAGCTACAGATACTATGCTTCCTAAAACAAACTGCACCATCCTCATATGAGGTCATTTCCCAGGCTAAAATTAAAGACAGATTTACAGGTGTAATACCCAAAGGTGTTACATATCTATAGGATTAGGAAATTTGAACAATGTGATATCCAAACTTTTATTATTGAAACACATGAAAAGGGGAAATGTATAGACTATGGCAGACTACACCCAGACCACACCAACCTCACCTGCAGCATCTCTATAATGGGACTTCTGGGGAGGTCACCTCCCTACATCCAAGGCTCACACCCTCAAAACGTTCATGCCTTCATGGTCACCTCCCTATATCCAAGGCTCAGACCCTCAAAACGTCCATGCCTTCATGTCTTAAGCCATTTAACACAACTGGTCTGACAGTGGCCGCTGCACCCAGACCTTGGTTTGAGCGAGTAGCCCAACCGCTGGTCTTCAGAGCTACAGCTCTTCTCTCATGTGCCCTCACCCTTTAAGCTGCCATTCTTTGGGAAACGCTTTAACGAGCACTTGTGTAAGACTCTAGGAGAGGGCCTGGGAGTGTCTTTCAATAGCTCAGAGATGGCGACTAAGCTTCTCCTGGAGAAGTTCAGAATTTAAGATACAGCCTCAACTGCAGCACTTGCATTTTTTGACTGAGGTCCTTGGCCAGTTCCTCGTGTATGATGGATTTTGTACATGTGTAAGTGTTTTAAACAGAATTCAGGCACCCAATCACCAGTACAGATGCTATTCCCGAGGCCTAAAAGCTGAGTAGCACCAAGAATGGGTGCTTCCCCAATGTAAAGCAAATACTCAGGGCATCATCCATGCGAGGATTGGGATTTTTTCCCCAACCCTCCCAAAAGCAATAAAGAATATAGTACTGACTGGCCTTATTTACAGAATTAGGAAAACAGCCTACTACTATTATATTTATGGACAGCCTTCAATCTCAGCTAAATCAGCTCAAGTTGGGCACAATTGCACTGACACCCTCACCAGAAGATGACACTTTTTCTCTTGGTTATGCATCACTGTAACTGGAGATGAAGTATAGCGTTGTACTTTAAAGGCCAAATCCTTTTTTTTTTTTTTTTTTCCCCCCAAATTAACATTTAAAACACTTGAGAATGCTAATTGGGTTTCATTTCATTCAGACAGGAAATAATGACCTCCAGCTAATAGGACATGTTAATAGTCCCCTGCAGGTAAATTAGCACCAGACCAAATGCTTGAAGACCTTGAGGACCATGACTCTTGAAACTTAAGTATGCATTCAAAGCAACTCCAAGCATGTAACAAAACAGGTCAAAGATAATAAATCAGAGTTCCTGAGAAAAAGAAAACCCTCGAACAACCATACAGCTGCCGAACACCAAAGGTTACCTTTCCTCCAGCATCTACTGTAATGCGACCAACCCAAGGAAGCTTTTAAGAAGGGCTGGATGTATATGGAGAACACTGTTTGTGAAGGCACTAACTCATTCCAAAACCAAACAAAAATGTTTCAGGAAGTAATCTCTCAAAGACAGTTCCTTTTCTAGTACAATAGCAAAGCATTTTGTTCTTGTAATCACTTTACAGGCTTCCAAATCCAAATTTGATGTTAATTGCCTGAAGATAAAATGCTTAGAGAAAACATGATGCTGCTTTTAAAGAGCACAGCACAAGCCCATAAACCAAAAAGTGCTACAAAAGTGACCAAAGCATAGCAGTTACTGCACAAATCGTTTTCAGGATGGACAGAAATGCATGACCTATCATGAAAAAAACTTTCTCTAGAATAAATTTATTGACAATTAAGTAGGAAACAGCATGGACATTATTATTAAGGTCTACTTTCACAGGTATCTATTACAATAATGTTTATTTTAAAAGTTAACATGGGGTCTTGCTGAATCATATGCACATTAAATATTGATTTAAAAATATACGAAGATAATTATGAAAATATTCACTATTTGATTGATCAATGTATTTTTATAATTAACACAGTATCTTTTAATCCTTTAAGTTTCTAAATTAATTCAGTGCTTAGAAGGGAGAATTGCTGATTTTTTTTTCAATCTTCCAGTTTTTATTTACAGCTTTCTCCTTAATAAGTTTTTAGAATCAACAGAACTAGCTGGTGCCAGGAGCATATTCTGTTGCTTCTACAAGTTCATCAAAAGTTGAGAAACCGACAGTATATTGTGGCAGAAAAGCTTGTTCTCCAGCATATGAATGCAAATGATATGTTAAGACATGAGACCTGCTAAACATAAAAACTTGAAGGAAATGCCCCCAGGTTTTCATGGCGTGTGAGGGTCCAGGTAAACAGCTGACAGATCCTCCAGATGCATCTCCACAGACTCTGCATTTTCATGGTATTATTATCCATGGTTTTCTTGATACGTTACCCGCTGGGAAGTTTGTTATAATCTCTACATTAATACTGCTTAGATGACCAGGAAAATCAGTCCAATAGTGGCTAGAAACAACAATGAAAAGCAAGTATTGATAAATCTACAGCAAAATAGATGAAATAAATGCAACCAGTAAAAATCTGATTCAAAAATCTACCTTTTTTTTTAGGCTCCAAATTTCATCCAAATGGGAACAGCAAAAATCATGAGTGAAATAATAAACAAATATGAAATATCAGCACCATCTTCCGTGTAACAAAATTAAACACAATAATCTGTTTGAATGCTTGCAATGATTAAACTGCTTAAATTGTCATTGCATACATTCTCGGTTTGCAAAAATTTGGATTTTTTTTTCAATTAGAAACCACTGTATTCAGATCGTTGCAAGTTTTCTCTTGTTCTTTGGTCTGTCTTCTGGAAATAAATGAAAAATGAGATTAAAACAAACCATTTAAAACCCGCTTGCTAATTTATCACTACTGTCATTTCACTAAGCAACCACTGAAGACTTGAACTCTCCTCTGTTTAAGCCATTTCATCCTCCTCATTTCTTCTCTATTTCCTGCACAGCTCAGTTCCATTTTGTAATCATCCTGGTTTAGATCCCTTCTCAACGTTATGAAAGGCAGATTTGGAACAGATTTCTGCCCAGTTTTGTCTGCAGTGGTTGCATGCACCATAGCAGGACTTTCCCAAACAGTGATATTTCGGTTCTGAACAAAGCTTGCCAGTGCAAAGGCTACATCGTGCCAAGGCAGCCTGAGCCCAGAGGGATCTGAAATGCCTTCCAGGGGCTTAATGCAGAGGCATGAACATTACAGCTACAGTATCTGGCCCCAAACAAAAAGGAAATTCTTCAGAAAAGAGTTGTCATCTATCCCAATGTTTTGCTGCAAGTGCCCCAGTCTTAACATGAAAAGCAATCAGAGCACTTGCAAGTGCGTCCTGGAGCGGAAGAGCAGCACTGGTCCTGTCCCACACGTCATTCCAGCTCGAAACAGAGCCTGAAAGGGGTTGCCTTTCCTCTTGCACTGCAGTGTCATTATACGAGCCCCCTGCACGGTGCCTCGCCAGCGCGGCTGGGCGACATCTCTGAAATGAGATCCGTGCTTTCGCAGTAAGTATTGCACTCTGCACCACTTGCCTAGCACCAACAGGAGGGAAGGTCTGTCCTGGCCAAAGAAGTGCGTGACTGGAGCACAGTAGGAATGAGCAAGAACATCTTAATTGGGCTTCTTTTCTAAAAAAGTCGGATGAGTATTACCTTTTGACGGGTTTAACTAAGTTATCTTATTACTTAGAGCAGGTCTGACATCCCAAAGTCTGCTTCCCAGACTCTGCGTCTCTGTGACTCTGCCTCAGCTCTAAATGCTGCTGAATTTCCCCATGTTCCTTGCACATGAAGTCCAAAGAGAGCTGTGTAGCATCTACAGCATTTCATATTGACACGCAGAGCACAGTGTTTTCCTAGAAGCACCTTCACACATGAATAGACCGCACTAGAAAATGCCAGTTGGGTTAGGCTACCTAGAATAACTCGTACACAACTCACTTCCAGATACAGTATTCAAATAAGACTTAATTTTGCCCCCTGCGGTCTCACAGCCAGAGTTGTTCTGATTTATTGATTTATGCCAAAGCACTGCAGGTGCTACAGCTCCTTGCCTAGTGAGAGGGAAAGGAAACTTGTACAACGCCATACACGCTCTGAGGATTTACGCACTACTCGGATCAAGCTCAATACAGATTCATATCGTCCTTGTTTAGATGCGTGTATGTATCAGCTAAATTCAATAACATCAAATATCTGCTTAAAGGATTTCAGTGCTCTGTGGGCTCAGTCAACTTGGAAAAAATCATATAGCTGTGTTAAAACAGACTTGCCATTGTTGCAACCGTCTGACATGAAAATTACTGATTTTTAATATTGCCTTCTGCAGTTTGTCACATTGCCTTCTGCTGTCACAACCACAGGTGAGCAGAAAAAATATAAAAATAGTACAATAAATTTTTCTTTGTTAAAAAAAATGAAACCTCATTCGTCTTCTTACTGCAAGCTCTCATCTTCCTACTACTACCATCAGCTTTGGTCTCCCCATTTGTCTTCTGTTTTCTGTCTTCTTACTTTCTTCATTCTTTTTAAGTTTAGGAAGGATTCACCATGGAAACTGCCAGTCCACAGTCTTCCACTTCCTCTCTAGTAATGTCTTATGTTGTGAGGAACATGCAAATATGACTACTTTGACTTTTAATTTATGAAAATTGTCCTCTGTTTTAGTGCCTCTGCCTCTGTCTATGTTCTGTCCTTTTATTTATCTGTTGCATAGTCAAAATTATCCGATCTTGTGCCAGTTTGTATACTGTTTTATAGTGCTTCTCTGACCGAGGCCTTAAATTTTAACTGAGGTACAAAGACACTTCCCCAACAGAACTAAATACAAATATATTAACAGCACAATATTTTATAATATGAATATTTTAATAGGATAATATTTAATGGGAAAATACTTTTGATAGGAACTAGACTGTTCAAAAATTTCTCCCACAGCCTAAAAGTCTAGGGATCAGACACGTAACACACCTTTTCCTAGGCATCGCTAGACAGCATTTTCCCAAGTAGCAGTGAGGACCCCAATCTCAAGTCAGGGAGCCCTAGAGAATGTCGTAGTTCTTGGTATCATGTCAGATTTTAAAACTCACTGGGGTAAGACTTACAAATGGAAACACGGTGGCACTGAGAAATAGAGGTGCTCAGCATCTCCAGGCCCCTGATCCATCATCCCCGGACTGTCACGCGTGCCCCGGGCACTCGCTGCATGATCGGTCTCCATTTCTGGTGTCTGCTTCCAGCCTGAGAGGACAAGGGCTGCAGAAGGCAATTGCTCTTCACCTCTGCTGTTTTCGGGTTGACCAGCTGAAGGTCAAGTAGGCAGTATGTGTTTATTTCACACAGTTGGTATATAAAAGTTTGCCTTTTTGTCTCATTAGCAGAAAGTTGTCAGTCCTAGTTAGTTTCAGTGCTTCTTTGAAGACCTACACTTTCTGCATATCCTGGAAATGCATTAATTAATAATTCACATGAACTTTTGCATATATGGACATCCAACTTTGGGAAAGCAAATATAAATATTCTTTTAAGAAACAGAAGAACTCAACACACCTCATTTACATGACTAACTTACTTATGTAGGTCTGAATGGGCAAGCAGGGAATATCCTGTCCGCCCACAACTGCCTATATTTCTTCTATGGAGTAAGTAAGTCCCTCTGAAAGTCTGTATAATTCAAATATTTCCCTCACTCTATTAACTTGTATGGAACCTGGTCAACTCCATTGGGAATTTGAGCCTGCTCAAACTGGGTATTTAATTTCTACAGTGAGAGTACATGAAACCAACTGGAAATGTGAGACACCTTCAATCATTTACCTTCACCTTCATCCAAGACTGGATTTAGCTTTTATCAGTAATGTGCAATGTAAAATACACCAGTATTCAGGGGACCCGAGTGGGGGAGATCTGCTGTGTCCTAGTCCATCAAAGCAGCAGCCCTCCTACCCGCGCCCTTTCTGGAGAGTTTCCACAGTACAGCAGAGGGAAGCTCTTGCTGAGGCCTGGTGCTCAGGCCAGGTCCCTTACCAGGACACGAGGTTGTTCTCCTTCAGGCTGATGAAGGACAACAGGCTGCATCTCCCGCTCCCTCGCTGTCTGCTCTAACCATGAATGATAGGAGTGCCTACCATCCAAGTTCATTACAGGCAGGGCCTTCCCATCTTGTCTGGGTCTGTCCAGAACACCATTCTTTTATCTTCATTAGGTAATGTGTCTAAACCTTCTTGGGCCATTGGAATTAAGCCTGGAGCAGCCTTTCAGAACAAGCATGCAATTAGGCAGCCCTGGCAAGTCATCAGGCTGCATCTCAGTCCAGACTTAACGTGTAGGTACCAAAGTCTTAACGCAGCAGCATTTAGGGGACTATACTAAGTCTTAACATAGCACCATTTAGGGGACCATACCAATTCACCATCATCTATAAATCAAAGGAAATGCATGATGAGTAGACTCACTGACTCACATTTCAGCTGAATCCAGAGGCTCCACTGAGAGAGAAAGAAACCATAGTCCATGGCTGGGCATTGCCTATCTCTAGGCCTATCAGTACGTATGAAATATTGCAAACAACTCAAAGCATTTCATACGAGGTCATCCAGCCATTACTATGCACAAATGCTGTCCTGAGAGATATTCTTAAAAACATTCATCACTGCCTATGAAAAATGTGGAGTCCCTTGGGCATTGCAGGGCTTTACTGCCCTCCCTGTTAAAACACATCCCTAAAATCTGAACTGAATCTTTGCTTACCTTCCTCTGTGCAGCAGCCTTGCACATCTAAGGACTACGTTTTTAGATTAAAAACTTGTTATACACAGAAAGTATTTTCTTAAGATTCCTCTCCTAAGATTCCATCATTGATGCCAATGTTACAAATCTCTGCTTCATAAAGTGTAATAGCTGCTTCATTAACTCAGACAGTGTAATTACAGTCATTTGAACAAGTCTGAATTACATTCCATCCAACAAAGTGCAACAGCATGACCAAAAAAAAAATCTCCTTTGCAATTAGCTCCTATTCTGTGTATCTCAAACTATTGGGACCGCTCTGATATATCCAAGGGTTCAGCTCTCAAACCTGACAACCACATTATAGAAAATACCACAGAATATGGTAACCTTTTGAAGAGACTAAAAGATTGAAGGTGGTTGAAGTTCTTACCCACAGGACATCTTGTCCAGTTTGCTTTTTGTCTGAGCCATAACCAGAGGTCAGGACTGACAACTGGCACCCTCCCTAAGGCTCAATTAACATTAAACAATTGTGCAAGAGGGGATATTTGCAGAAGAGAGATATTCTCTACTGCAACTTTGAGAAAAGAAGTACACAGGAAGCAAAAAAAAAAATCTTACTTCCTCTTATTAGCATGAATCTCTTTTTAATCCGGGCTTCTGGACATTTTTTAAATTTTTATTTATTTTACATGAATAAAATATATTTTTAGGCAAAAAAGCATAGTTATATATCCTGCATTTAGGGTGCTTCTGCCTTATGTTGGGAAGAAGAAAAAAAGGTAAAACACAACATGTAGTACAGAAGCGCTGCCTATAAACTTAATGAACTCTTACCCTTTGCTCACCCACTTTTCAACACTGAGGGAAAACAGAATTGAGCTGTAAAATTTATTCTGGGCAGGAACTTGGCATCTGCTATAAAGCCAGAATCCAGAGTAAATTAGTGTCACAAATTTCAAATAAATTGACTTAACTCACATAATTCAAAAACACAGCTTTGATTTAAAACATACAGGACTCAATTCTGGCAGGCAGTAACACCTATGCATGTGACAGGAGGGACTGAGGCAGAGCTAGAACAGGGTCCCAATGCTGGCTTCATTTCCCAAATGATTTTGCCTTTGTAAGGGGATGGACTCTATTGGTACCTCTTTTTCACTGCTAGTAAGAGATAAAAACACCAATAATCAATCCCTGTGTCTCTCTTCTGAAATATAATTTAGTCTCCAAGTCCTGCATTCTCCGACCCCATCCTTTTGGACTAGGAATGGAAGTGCCTCTCTCAAGGTAAGTGTTGATGGAAGGCCCTTTGATTGTGCTCTAAAATTCACTTCTAATTAGGATTAAGCAGCAAACATCAGCCCGGTATCTCTCAAGCAATTCCCAGTTTTCAAAGGTATGATGGAAGTTAAAATACTGTGAACTCGCTATTCTTCAATAAGAAAACTAAGCAATACAAATAACTAGAGCCACAACTATACAAGAAATATTTCATAGTCCAGAGAATCCCAAAGATTATCCTACTCTTGGAAAAGCAGGATTGGAAAGGATAGGACTAGAAAGGATTCTTCCCTTGTAGATCATTTCAGCATAAATAGATAGCAGAACTGAGAGAAATACTGAGATTCTTCATAGAAAATGTATCCAAAATTCCAGACAATTTTACTTTTGATAAAAAGAAGGATCTAATAATGTATCAACGGGTGTTTCGCAACACTATGACAATGGAGCACTCACAGAATTTGCAGTAATAAAGAGAAGGTGAAATACCTTCCTATTAGCATGCTTCATCACTGTTATCTGAAGTGCTCTTTTCAAAACACTTCCATCAGTCATCGCCGATGACTTTACATTCTTTAAGGGAACACAGAATTAATATGGCATTTGCCCTACCTCTTTTCAGAGCTAACTCCTGCTAGCGCAGCTCTTGTCTTCTCATGTTAGCTTGCACACCTGCAGCGGGCTCTGTGTCAGAGCGAAACGGCACAGGAACTTCTGCTCGGTGAAAAATGCCTGGAGCTCAGTATTTGCCAGGGTCAGATTTAAAAAGCAGTCAACACTCAAGCATTTCACCAAACATATAAACATGCCAGACTTCCCCAGCAGTGTGGATTCCTGAATGAAGAAAGACAGATGTAAAATACTGCCCAGCACTCGACAGCTCAGGCAAGAAAAAGGTCTTACCACTGAATGCAGCACTTACTCACAATATTAAATACTATTTTGGTAGACAGACTTGTAAAACAGTGTCTTCGCCTATTTTCTGAGTTGTCACCCTCCCCAGAAAGTTTGTATAACCCATAGTATTCCGGCAGAATAACTCACAGTTGAGATTCCCAGTCTCCTCCTTCCCCCTCTTCATCATTATGTCAGGACAGCAACAAAATGTCGGGACAGTTGTATTCCCAACAGACCTTTTCCACTGCTCTCTTGTCCTGGGAAAGAAGTCACTGTCTCTCTGGTGAAACAATGGCGTGCAGGATGAGTCAAGAAGGAAGGCAGAGCTTGCCTGAGGCAATTTCATCCATAGGAAAGGTGTATTTTTTAACACATACAGATGCATTTTTAAGCCCCCAAAGAGCTTTTTCTACACACGTATGTTTTAAATGGTACAATTTTAAAAGTTTTTTTTTAAAGTATTTTAAAGTACTTTCGTGACACAGTACAAACTTCACAAAGCAAGCAACAACACCAACACGATTACTTGCCATAATTACTTAAAATAGTTCTCCCACAATTTCTTTTCTAAACTACACTACCAGACTTCATCAGTTCACAGCTCTGGAACCATTACAAAGCACAATATTACTCAGTTAGCCAGTTTCTCCCAATCCAGATTTGTAATTAACACTTCATTGCTCTTAAACAGAGTGTAATTACTAACAGCTCACTTGAAATCCAAACTCACACCAAATCTTTTAATAACCTGCTCTTCTGGCAACTGTGCAGAAATGTAATGATTTAATAATTAAGTTTTTCCGTGGCTAAATTTACCTATTTCAAATGAAAAACTGGTTCAACATTCTAGTGGTAAAGCACTTTCATGCACAAAGGGCTAACATAAAAATAAAGCAAAAAGCCTCAAAATGCAGCACTCTGTTTCAAAAACTGAAGTAACTGTATGTAAAAAAAGGTGAGCAGGTTCTTGACGAGGTGAACGGCAGGACTGTCTCTGGTTGAACATGCAAGTTGGGAAGAGCACAACTAAAGTCACGGAGGGGAACCACCAGTTTAGGAACAGGTGGGTGAAACTCCTAACCCTACTGATGAGCAGCAGTGTTCAGAAGACAGTGTGAGGTCAGGGCTGCCCAGGTGCTGACTGGCTGCTCCTTCACACGAAGAAAGCAAATGGTCTACATTTGATGCAGTCATAGGAAACAACAGGGGAAACTAATAGTGGAAGCATGTTGGATGAAGCTGAATGTGAAGCAAAAGTACCTGCTGTTTTAAGGAAAGGAATCAGTAAAAACAGAAGAAAAGTGGCAAAAGTCTGAAAAACTGGAATTCAGCCTAGCCAGGGAATAGGCTGGGAGCGCCTCTTGGGAGAAGCTGAAGGATGGAAGTGCCTGAAAGCCTGTATTAAATGCAGCTGTAACCAGCTATACTATTGCAGGATATAGAGAACAGTGATAAAACAATATGGAAAGAAAAGCTGAAAATAAAAAGAAACTATATAGAAAGCAGAAGAAAGGACATCTATTTAAGGACAGGCACACAGGAACAGCACCGGCATGTGGGAGTAGCACTAGAAAGGTTATGACAGAGAACTGGTTATAGTTCCCAAGGGACGTAAGAGTCATCAAGAAAGGTTCTACAAAGACAGTAGTCAGAAGGAGACAGGGAAACATGGCTTATTTAGGTAACACGAGAGCACACATCGGATGATGGAGGGAAGCCTTGTACCCAGTGCCCACCTTCCTTCAGTTGTTCATTCTCAACCACTCCCTCTGACCCCAAATTAATTAACCTAGTTTTAGTAGCTGGACAGGAGCGTGGAGGAACCACCTGAAAGACAGCCAGGAAGTTGGAGCTTTTCAAGCTTTTTCGAGGGCTTTCAGTCCAAGTTTCCCTTCTAGGTACCTAACCTGGACTAGCAGATTTTGCAAGGGTCTAAAACAGTGTCCTTGATTTTTATTGGAGCTTTGCACAGAAAAACACTTAGTTACCCAATGAGAATGACAGCAAGAGAAAAAAACATGCTCTAATTTAGATTGTTGGGCATCTGGGCCCTGGGCCCTGCTCCAGGGACCATTTTCTGTGCCCAAGCAGAAGCACGTCAGTAGTAAAGGCAGAGGATGGGGTCTGGTGCTTAGGTGGTCTTGAGATGCAGAAGGTTTTTGCAGCCCCTGAGACAGACAGAGAGAGGAACTGAAGACGGTCCTCCCGCATGGAGGGTGAACGCCCTAATCACCAAGGTAGTTACGGGATTAACGAAGAGAAAACTCCTTCCAATTACGGCTTGGAGTTTTTCCAGCCACAATTATTTAATGAATTTGAATACTTTTGAGACTTTAAATCACACTGTTCAGCAAATTTGCTGTTTCTCAGTAAACAAACACGCACTCCTAGGGCTCTAATGATTATTGCCTTGAGGTGCACAGGGACGCAAAGCGAAGTTATAATTGGCCGAACCGGGGTCCAAGTTTCAGGAAGAGCCTTCACTGCCAGGGGCGGCCCCGGCCCTGCCGTCCGCGTTGGCGCTGGTGCAACGAGCTGCCTCTCCGGCACAGCACGGAGCTCTGGCGCGACTGCTCGGCACACTGGGGACGTCTTCATCGCCCCTCTCGACTGCAACCTGCCGCCGTACGGCAGGGCACTGGAGCCAGCCCTTCCAGAACGCCAGGCTCGCTGCCTCCTCTCGTGGGCTACAGAACACTCGTTACTGAGGCCAGCTCCACGTACTTTCCCTAAGAAGGCTGGAAACTGGTAGTTTTTCTCCTCCTTTTTTGCAACTTTGCATGAGGAAAGCATGGTTAGCAAACTATCATTTTAACTCTTAAATGTACTAGGCTCTGCCTAAAAATCGGCATATTCTTCATATTTAAAACTAATCATTAGTTTCTGCTGTGTTCCAGCTATGTTCTGCCGTGTATTTCTGATTGCCATAAAATAGTTTAAAAGAAAGAGTCTGAATAGACAAATTTTTACTAAATCATAGGCTGTGAATACACAGCAGTTTCCCTTTTAGCTTTATATATTTTCTGAAGTATTTTTGTCCTCTAGGTAATATTCCTGCACTATAGTTTACCGCAATCTAAATAGTTGCATTTGCACCTGAACCTAATTACGTTACAAAGGTTGTTATTAGACCTACTATCAAAATCTCTATAGTTCATTTTCGGAGGAGTTTCACAGCTGTCCTCTACCAGACTAATGGAAAAGAAATTTACTCCTGAGACTGTAAGATCACACATCTGTTTCATGCACAAAACACTGAGCACATTGAACCACTGGGACAAATCTATGTTTGCGTCAGGAGAAGTAAGATTCCTTGAGCAGGAGTTTGAAATCCCTGCGCGTCACCTTGGATGAGCGCGTAGCCGAACCTCGCCAAAGGGCAGCCGCAATATCCTTCAGGGTATTCCCGAGGGGCTTTTCCAACAAATGCAGTGTAGGCTTCCGAAAGCACCCGCTACAGCATTTGCTTCCAAGCCCAGCATTACTGCAAGCACCGTTCCAAAAACCTGCTTTTCACATTCAGCAAAGCCAGAGTCTCCCAAACACAAACGCACTCCGGGTTAGTCACACAGCAAGCAGCAGTGCGTGACGACAGGAACCCACCTGGGGGACCCTGGATCTGGGTAACAAGGAATCGGACAAAACCAGCATTTGTTTTTTTTTGGTGACACAGCTCACTAATCACGTGGAAGCCAAGCCAACTGCATGTGCTATGTACCTGTGCACGTGCATGCCTTGCACTGCAATGCTGAAAAAATGAATCCAAACAGGAAGAGTGAACATGTGCTCCTGAGAGAAAAATTATTAATGCACGCATAGGAATACATGTATTTCAAGCATTCCTCATGGAAGCTTAATCTTGTTTAATTGTATTTGTTCAGGGTAAGCTGTAGCACATTAAAGGCACCCTGTGATTAATTTCACCTAAGGAAAAGTAAAAATTTGAAGCCAGCTGTGACAGTGGTTAATATAACAAAGACAACAATTCCTTTTAATGGAAGTTACTCTCAGCTTTAACTAGCTCGAGAAGCCAAAAAGAAACCCCTCAGGACGTGCATGGCCAAACTCACACCTTCATTTTAGGTGCTCAGAAAAGTGCTTCTGAAAGATTTATTGCAAAGAAGCAGGTATTTTGGAACGCTTCCAGAAAGAGAACCTCTTGGCCTTATTTTAAACCTTTTTGCTACCAGACATGTTTGTTTGTCCAACATATCTACAGCTCTAGCTGCAATTCCAGTAGTTAATCTTGCATTACGAATTTCTTCTCTTCTATTTTGAAATAAAATCTGGTTAATTTTCCTTGCTTTCCTACTGGATGCAGTCTTCCTTCCAGGGTTCTGTCACTAGAAAAAATATAAATTTGATTTCAGACCTCGATAGGAAACTTACTGCTACCAGAAATGGCAGACAGATACATCCAATTAGTCACAGAAAAGTATACAAAGAAAACAGAGGAAAACTTGATATGCTGGCAAATGGTGAATTTCTTTTGGTTTATGTGCCCATTTGTAGAATAGCTCAAGCAAGGTAATGTTTATTCGCACCACCTTCCCTGCTTACGCCCTGCTGTCCAGCCTGTGTGCTACCTCCCAAGCATTAGAACCAATGACTTTTTGTGGAAGATTCAAGTCTTCTCATTCCCACTTCTCCACTGGAAGAGCTGCTGAAATCTTCCATCCTACAAACACCCCCTTGATCTCGCTCAGACCTTGTGCCTTGGTCACCCCAATATTCGCTTCCCCTGCACCTACTTTTACCTTTCTTATGCACTGCAAAGCCCACACCAACACTCAGCACCACTGACTCACTCGTCCTTCTTTTAGGTCAGCCCTTTGCCACCTCACTGGTACCTTCATTTTAACCTCATGGCATCCCCCTCCAGCAGCGCCGGTCACCTTGGTTCAAAGTGGTTCAACAAGTTCAACGTGGCTGAGCAAGTTTTAATCTTTTCCCTGAGGCCTCCTTTCTTGTTTTGCTGTATCTCACCACCACAATACACCTCCTGCAATTTGTACATCAGACGGTCTTCTGATTTTTTTTTATTTTAAAATTTGCATGTTCAGGAGATATCTTCGTGCTGCACATGCTTTCTATTAAATACAAAACCACTCTTCCAATCTCTTCCCGTAATTTTCCTTTGCCTCCAACTTCAATAAGCTGGGCAGATGTTACTTTGCTGCTGTGCCAAGGTCATCGTTTATCATACTTACCATATGGACTGCTGACTACTGCTGCATTGCTTTCCTCCTTGTTCTCCTGAAACTATTCCGTCTCTTGTCTTAAATTCATATCATAAATTCTTAGGGGCAGAGATTATATTTCTATTCTGCATTTGTCCAGCACTTGTTACAATGAGGTACTTTATCATGATTTATGCCTTTGAGGCATTATGAATATAAATAAATAATAAAACAAAAAAACACATTAACACAATTGCACTTTGTTTTTGCTTACAGGTATGTAATTTTGCATGAGCATTAAATAGAAGAAAAATTAGTTGCAGCATATGCAAATGCTTCTGTGATACATCAAAATATTTCAAATATTTCTTTCTATCAGAAATGCCACATGGCAAAGAGAAGAAAAATAACAGTGGAATATTAGTAGTCTTACCAATATTATCTGTGGCATCATGCACCACAGATAATAATATCTACCTTATCACTAATCTGTTAGGGCTCAGAAAAACACTGTTCCGTGTTTATTTTTCTTTCTTTTCATTGACTCTGCTTTTACTTTCCTCCTTTTGCAGTAGCTCACATACTTGATGGGCTTGGCAGCATCAGGAAAAAAAGACAAGCCTGCAATCAAAACTGTTTTTCTCAAATAATCCAGTTCTAGGAAAAATATTACAAGAATGCCCTACTTATTTTGATATTCTGCAATTGTAAACCTTTCAAGGTTTTCAAAAGTAAGGTTTTAAGAGCAATTCCTTCCACTTACAAGAGGTTATTTAGCTATTCCAATCCATCAGTCAAAAATCAGTAACTGCCTTCTGGAAGGACATGCAAAACACTAAGCAGAGTCACCCCCTGTAACCTGAAGTCCTTTAAGTTGTAGTGAGCTATTTTCATAGAATCATAGAATCATAGAATGGCTAGGGTTGGGACCTGTAGAGGTCATCTAGTCCAACCCCCCGGCACACGCAGGGTCCCCTAGAGCATGTGGCACAGGGTGATGTCCAGGTGGGTTTGGAAGATCTCCAGAGAAGGAGACTGCACCACCTCTCTGGGCAGCCTGTTCCAGTGCTCTGTCACCCTCACCGTTAAGAAATTCTTCCTCAAGTTCCTGTGGAACTTTTGGTGCCTCAATTTGTGGCCGTTTCCCCTAGTTCTATCACTGGCCACCACTGAGAAGAGGCTAGCCCCATTTTGTCATTCTGTTTATTAGTGATGCTACTGTAATGGGATTTTTTTCTCTTAAACAAAAGTCATTAGCCTAATATTGGAGAGGCATAAAAACATGAGGAATATTACAACTTTTCATTAGGATATTTAATCATACAGCCTCTATGTTATATATACATAAGTGTAAGCACGGTCTGGTTTCTCTTTCAGCATTTTTTTTCTGTTCTTTAATTGTTGCTGATTGAAATCAGTGTCTTAATGTTGCATAGTTTTGTCTTCTGATTACTGCACATTCTTACCATACCACAGTATTTTTTCACAGCAATATAAACCAGCATATTTCCAATTATTTATTAATTTACTCAAGTAGCATAAAATACAGCTGAGGAGTATCGCAACTGCATTCCGGGAATGCGGTTCCTATGCAGTCAACAGCGTTGGCTGCAGCCAAGGGACGGTTTCATAAGGAAGTAAAGCTTTAACAGCTCCTGCTGGCAAAACAGGAGAACCCTACTGCAAGGTTATAGCTGCAGTTTATCCACCTTTCTGCTCTTGTGTAACACTGATTCCAGTGTGGCATAAAATTCATTCTCCAAATCATATAGCTGAGTAAAATGATCACTGAGTTACTTTTTCAACCTACTAAAAAAGTAGTAGTCACAGCCCAAGCCAGGCAGCACAAACATAAAGCTATCTGCATAAACAAACATCTCTGTCCCATAGATGATGATCATGTGGAAGGATTGCTCCTCTTACAGATACCTCTTCTGAAGTCTGATGGGAGAAAGTGGGTTTATGATACAGAGTAATAGAAATAGTTACAGTTATGCACACATTACAGGAACTTCCTAACTATGTGCAACTTGCAAATGAAATGCAATTACAAGTAGGAATTTTGCAGAATTTGGACTGAATTTTGGAAAATAAAACTTTGGAAAACTAGCTAGCAGGTGAAAACAAATTCTTCCTAGTCTTAAAAAAAAAAGAAGAAGCAGCCAAATGCAAGGACTTTTTATACAGGTGCCCTGTGCAGGATTGAGCCCTCCTTTTCAAGTGGTAGAGAAGAAAATTCAGATGCCATCACGCCTCAGCTGCTGAAGATGCCCTAGCTTTACTTTGGGGTGTTTTTCTGGTTTTTGTTTTGTTTCCATGGCCAACAAGTCTACCTCCAGGAGCGGCCAGCGGCAGGTGCTGGGTGTTCTCTTGCACGCCGCTCTGCTCTGCGCTGAGAGGGAAGGAGAAGGCAAGCCCCAGAACATACTCAAACCAGCCCAACAAGCAAAGGCAAAGCTTCAACTGTTTGCAGTGCCTACTCCCCACTCCATCCCTCTTTATTCCTCATTCAAGCCACTTCTTCCTTGACGTATATAGAAATACTTTGCACTGAACCCTTCTGCAGTGCAATTTCCCTCTCAACCTTCAATCACCCTAAGGCTTCGCTAAGCATCTTCACTACAAATTAATACTTAGTCTGTGAGCTGAGGCTGAGCTGCTGATATCCACTTAACACAACCCTTCTTTGTATACTGCATACTGAAAGAAAAGGAGCACAAGCATTCAGCAGTCAGCATGGTTTTTAAACATGCTTTGTGAGGTTTTGTTGTCACATTCAGCAAGGAGAGTTTTATTTTCCTGAGATGTGTTTTGTTTGCCTTGCCTTTCTTCTCTCAAGTAGTTTCTGCACTCCCGTTAATGACTCCTGACACTGAGAAAACTCTGGAAATGTGGTGAAATTCATCAGACCTGCGTTTACAAACTTCAAGAGGAATAAAAATGCTGTTAAAGCTGCATAAATGACAACTTAATCCCACATCAGATGGAGGTAAACATAGCAAGGCGCCAAATTAAATGCCATTTCTTTCTCTGCTTTTCTCCTTGGACTGCCACATAACAAACATTTGATATGATCTATGAGGATTCCAGGATAATAAAGCAGAAAGATACATTTGACTAATTCTTTTTGTATTTACAGCAAGACAAATTGTCTTGTTTTGGAACAGCAAGGCTGATTGGAGTTGTACAATAGGGTATAAAATTGTCACTGTGGCAGTCTGGGTTTGTGTGTAGTCAAATGCCACACTGACAGAGGAACAGGAGTTGATTGCACTTTGAGCAAATTATACCTACACATTGCGATCTGAACCAAACCCCTCAAACCAGGCTTTACATTTCTAATCTTGCATTTTTACTTTATTTCTAATGTCTACAGACTGATTCAAAATGCAAATGCAAATGTGGAAGGGTATCAGAAAGTTATTTTTACCTATGCTGTGCTGGCTCTACTGAGATGCTTTGGTGTTTACATAAAGCATGGTCTCTGTTGACATTTCTTTACTGCCTGTTCTTAGAAAAACTGACAGAATAGCGGCCAATGTTTTCAACAGTAATGCCTGAAATTACACAGAATCACATAATCACAGAATGGCTGAGGTTGGAAGGGACCTCTAGAGATCATCTAGCCCAAGGAGGGACACCTACAGCACATGAGAATGATCAATTAAAGGTACCTAATTTATCAGGCAATCATTGTCATGCAGACCACTCTCTAAAACAGCCTAAAGCAACATGAGTAACAAGTAGCAAATTACGCTCCTAACCTTAAGTGCAAGTCCTCTATAAAAGCAACCAAATCTTAAAAGATACTGGAAATCATCCTGTTTTCATTAACAATATGATAATGATAATTAATACGAACAATATAATGATCTGAAGATCATATGATCATTTTAATGAACTAGTAAGGCCAGATGCTGGCATGGGATATGGTCCATATAAACAACACCTGAATCCCCAAATGTGCCCAGCATATTTTGTGTTCACACAGACAAATCCCTAGCACATTTCTTTTTTGTCTTCTAGGCTGGAGTCCCCGCAGCATTTTCCACTGTGTTGTGCAGTTGTATGTCGTAGTTAGGACTCAGGTTCTCAGTAAGATAAGTTCACTTTACCAAAAAAAGCAAGAACAGAGGTATTGGGTCAGATAGAGGGCCTACAGAGCCCAGCATAAAGAAGCTGCAAAAAGTTTAAACATAGCATGAACATGGATATTTTCCCAGCATGCAGCAACCTGAGATTTTGAGATTCATGTATTTTCTAACTCAGACAGAGGTAGCAACTTTCTACTTCAGTGGATACTTCTTTCATTAATTTGTCCCATGCCTGTTTGAACTTCTATAAACTCTTAGCAGCCCTTGTCCCCTGAGGGAAGAAATTCTATAGCTTTACTATATGTTGTGTGAAAGGTATTTTTCCCACAGAGTTCTGCTCATTTTTATCAGCTACCTCCAGAATTTCAGCTATTGACAAGACATCCTATCCAAAATGGTCCTTAAATTACAAAGACTATCCAGTTCTTAAAATCGCCTCTCCACTGAAGTGAGCCATGAAATCTCTGACATGGAACAGCAGCTTATCAGTCCTTCTCACTGCACACAATGTAAATCTAATAAGGATGACTGAAAACCTCCCTGCCTACCTGGTGAGGGCACAGAATGCTCTTTGATGTCTACGCTACATAAGTGACTTGAGTGCACAAGATAAAAAAGAGAGAGAAAAACAAATTCAAGTGACAGGGAGTGGTAAGAGAAGATGCTCTTCACATACTTAGCAAAAGCCTCAAGAATTAATTGCTCATAGTGGTTAGGAAAGATGACAGAAAAGTAACAACACTCACAACCCTTCTCTCACCTCTTTGTGGAGATAATATTGATTAGCTTTGCACATAACTCTTACATCAGGTAAAATGAAAGCAAACATTTTAAAATATATTTTTTGAGCTGGGCCTGCCAGATGTCTTATAATGGAATCACCTGTGGGTCTTCACACTGCAGAGCTCTCATTATGCAATCAGATAGGTACTTATTTGCCCAACATAGACACCTTCCTACCACATAATCCAATAAATGCTGAACCATAGGAAACATGGCCCTACACATACCCTGATCTGAGGAAGATGACTGTGTGTCATATAAATTGTACATTGTGCTGCATGTCGTCTATAGGCCGGACATCTTTCCAAACTCCATGATATCTCAAAACAAAATTCTGCCAAAGTTGCTGAGTAGTTGGCTTATTGTCTTATTTCTAAATTAAAAATATTCTGACAAAGGTTAAGAGGTAGAAGTGTGAGTGATATTTACAGAAATGCAGTTTACTGTAAGGAGATTCAGAGAACATTGTCAGCAGCAGTGGTTCAGTGAAGGTGCACACCTTCACTGCAGGTGACACGACGTCACTGACAAAAGTCTCCTCTGCTATTGTCTCTAACGATGAAAGAACTTAATATCCGAAAGGGCTGGTATATATCCCCAGCCTTTACCAGCTGCTGGATTTTTTTGGACATACAGTTACCAGGACACCTGTGTCATGGAACGAGTATTGGCAGGGGGTGAGTGATGCAATGCACTTCACTCTTATGACAGCAATTGTAATATGCTTTTTTGCTATGGACAGTGTTTTTAACAAGACTGAATAGCAATGTCACTGTTACTTACTGCGTGAAGGACAGGTTTCTACAAAAATTACCAGGGAGACCCTCCTCTTGAGTCATAGGGTTAGGGCTGGACCCCCTTGCTTTCCAGGCTCCTTTTCAGAGGAGTTTGGGTGCAGCTGGATCCAATCTTAAGTCTCAAACTTAGAGAATGGTTTATACCTAAAGGATTATGCGCACAATTAATCCTAGATACAATTTATTAAAGTTTACAAAGTTTCAACATGTTATATTCACTTACCACAGATCCGTCACTGGTAAGAATCTCTTAACCTTGAGGAGTGACCTTGCGAGACATCCCTGCTCAAGGGAAGATGCTGGCATGCATCCCACTGCCTTGCAAGGAGAACTCAATGGGATCTCCATCTCTCTCCATATTTATAGGATAAGATGATTGACTTATAGCCATCTTTTTGCATACCAGATTAATTTTGACTTGCATAAGCTCAATTAGCCTTTGTCTACTGTGCTGTTTGTTACCTGTCTCCCCTGAGTCCATCACAACGTCCCCCAGTAGGATACTGCCATGAGGACTGTTATTGCTGGTTATGGTCCAAGAGATCAGGGAGACAGCCGCCCTGATCGGATAATGCCACACGTGGTTAAAACCTGAATAGGGCTATGTGCGAAAGATCAAGTGGGGCCAGGGAAGGAGCACACTGGTCACACATCCATCAACATCACATTTTTCACAGTTCTATGAGGAACAAAGCTTAAGGTAACTCACCAAAATGGGGCATTCCTTGTTCTGCTGCTTTTTAGGAAGCACATCCATGACAGCGGTTTGACTCTGTGATGCTATCCAACACTTGAGGAAAGCACAAATGCTTTTTGTAGAACCTTGGAGATCAGTTGGTCACACTCATCTAAAGGGGATCTAAATGGAAGGGTATTTCATGGGTCTCGTTTGACACCTGCAGCTTAGAGCCCTGTTAAACTTGCAGGGTCCACCAGGTGGGAGGTTGGCAGAACTACCTAAACCTCTTTGCAAGAACTTGACGCTCCCTTTTTGTCTACTTTGGAGTTTGGGTTGGGAGCAAAGCGCCAACAAGTCAGTGCACATCAGTCATCCCTGCAAGTCCAGCGAGGCTTTCACTGATTACAATCACACTTCTATCCAGTGCAACACTACACATAATGATTAATGTCAACTCTTGCTTTTCTCTCAAGAGTACTGTGAATTTGCCTCAGAGTCTTAAGAGTCTGGCTTTTGGTTCCAGATTATAAGTATCCACATGTGAGCTAAGTGATTAAACACCCACTACTGATTAAGCTCTCTGTTGATTATACAGTCAACAGTGGAGGCAAGAACACTTTCAGATGATCAGATGCAGGCATTTGCTTTAGACTAAACTAAATCCACCTTGCGATGGTTCTGTATATGTCCTGAGAAACAAGAAAAGTGAGTTATCTAACAAAGTCTGAGAAATACAAGAATTAAAAAAAAAGAGGTGGCCTTTACACTCAAGTACTTAATCTGAAACTTTCTGTAGCAGAGGTTGAAGGTTTTATAAACTTTATCTTGTTCCTTGAAGACAGACAACTTTGTCTTGCTTTTCCTGTAGCAGAGATTGCTTTGTCAGTGACAATGAAATGCAAAAGATTGACAAATGGCAAATGTATTAGAGGACACCACGTATCTGCTCCTTGAAATCTCAGCTCTTCTGATTCACATCTAGGCTATCTTCTGATTACTTCTTACTATAACAGCTATGATAATGAAGAAGAAGTAGACAAGGAAAGACACATCCTGTAAAGATGATGGGAAAGGTTGGAGTTCTGTCACTGGGGTGTAAGGTTGAAGGTGTGATAAATACCTGTAGTAGACTCTGACAGAGCCTAGGCTAAACAGGTCCAGCGTGTTTAGTCTTTCCTCATATGACATATGCTCCAGCCCCTTGATCATCTTCATTGCTCTAGGCTAGACCCTCTCTAGAAGCATCATATCCCTCCTGTATTACGGAGCCCAGAACTGCACCCAATACTCCAGGTGCGGCCTCACCAGAGCTGAGCAGAGGGGCAGGATCCCCTCCCTCGACCTGCTGGCAACGCTCCTCCTGATGCAGACCAGGATCCCATTGGCCTTCCTGGCCACGAGGGCACATTGCTGCCACATGGTTAACATGTTGTCAAGCAGGACTCCCAGATTCCTCTCCACGGAGCTGCTTTCCAGTAGGTCAGCCCCTAATCCGTCCTGAGCCTGAGGTTATTCCTGCCCAGGTGCTGGACTCTGCACTTGTCCTTGTTGAACCTCAGGAGGTTCCTCTCTGTCCAACTCTCCAACCTGTCCAGGTCCCTCTGGATGGCAGCCCAGCCCTCTGGGGTGTCGGCCACTCCACCCAGTTTGGTGTCATCAGCGAACTTGCTCAGGGGGCACTCTGTGCCCTGGTCCAAGTCATTGATGAACAAGGTGAACAGCACTGGGCCCAGCACTGACCCCTGGGGGACACTGCTGGCCACAGGCCTCCAACTAGACTGGGCCTCATTTATCACAACCCTCTGGGCCCTGCCATCCATCCAGTTCTTAATCCACCTCACTGTCCACTCATCTAACTCACACTAACTGAGCCTCCCTATCTGAGCTAGCCAAGTGGTAGCAAGGAGGACCACTCAAAGACATCTGTGAGTGCTTGTGGGTATGGCACAGTCGTATTACATGAGCCAGTGTGATTCTCCTGAGATGACTGGGTTATTAGTGCTGGCTTGTTTTGCCCTGTCTCTGGACTGTCTCTAACATCCACCACATCATCGTCACCTCTCTCTCCAACAAACACTCAATGGCACCAAACTTGGTCTCCAAAAGAGGACTCAGGCCCACAGACTGGCAAATTGGACTGTCACCGATTTCCCTGTGGCAGACTATGGCACTAGCATTTTACAACCAGCCAGATAAATTCACAGACCACATGCAAGTCAGATCTAGCAGATTTTTATTCTCTTTAGTGCGCCTATGCTTTGATTCTTTTCAGCTTAAACTGGATTTGGGTTGGGAAAAATCAATAGCAGCCCTGCCTTTAAGCCTGGGTTCTAAGGGCGAAGTGACCCTTTACCCTGCTAATCCATAAATGACCCTTTCTCCATTTTTCTACTGTCTCTACTTTCATACCTTTGATTCTCTCAAAATCTTTTCTCCCCGGGGACTTTTGTCTCTGATTAATTTGGATATTTCACACATTGCTGTGTACAGGAGTCAAGTTTACTTACTTACAACCGTAAATGAACTAGGCTATAAATACAGTCATCACCACACAGTCTGATTCACAGAGCTCCTCTCCTTTCCATTTCTTTTTAAATATCTAAAGCATCTGTGTTACAGGCTGTCAGTTCTAATTAGAAGAGGATCAAAAGGCATAGGGCTAATTTCACCTTGTGCAGTTATTTGCCACCAGACAAGATGAATAGAGAAATGCAGCTACTCGGTTATGCAGCTATTTGGTGATAGGATTTCAAAACTTCTGCACCCACGAATCTGGAGCAGCCACCCAGCTACCGCCTCAAAATTAATTTTAATAAGGAAGTAATTGTTACATTTCTCCCTTACTAAAGTTGCATAAAAATATGCAAATTCTTAATCAAATGTTACATTTATTCCCTGGTGTCCAAAATAGTGACAAATGCTGACAGGGGTACAAACCTCTTTTTTCCTCATTTTTTCATTACTAGAGAAATTACTGAAAAACTGCCTGTTCACTTCCACTTTGTCAAGGATCATTGAGAATTTCACAGTATGTTTCAAACAATCCCACAGTAGCAAAGCATCCCAAAATGTTTGCAGAGGATAAAGCGCTCTGGCAATAGACTGCTGCTTGCTGAGGCAGTGTAAAAGTAACGCAGACAAGAAAGGCAACTCAGTAAAAGGCTTAGTAAGAGATGAATTTCAGAAGCTCATCCATTTTTCAAATACTCAGGTGAGCTAATAAGAGTTATCTTCTCCTCTGTAAATCCAGGGATCCTGAGGATTTGGGGAGCTGTAGGCCAGCCAGCCTCACCTCAATTCCTGGGAACATGATGGAGCAATTACTCCTGGAAATCCATTTCCAGACACATGAAAGATAAGACGGTGACTGGGACTAGTCAGCAGGGATTTATGTAATGGAAATCATGCTTTAACCAACCTGATAGTCCTCTGCAATGAAATTACTTTCTTGGTGGAGGTGGGAAGAGCAGTGGTGTTGCTTACCTCCTCTTCTGTAAGGCTTTCAACACTGTCTCCCATACCCAAGGTGATGCAGTATGGGCTAGACAGGCAGACAACAGCTGGACTGGAAGCTGCCTGAGCTGCTGTGCCCACAGGTTTGTCATCAGTGGCACAAAGTCCAGCTGGACGTCAGTCACTAATGCTGTCCTCGGGGGTGATTGTTTAACATCCTCTTTAATGGCCTGGACAATGGGACCGAAAGCACCTTCATCAAGTTCACAGATGATACAAAACTGAGAAGAGTGACTAAGGGTCATGCTGGTATTCAGACAGACTGCAGCAGGCTGGAGAAATAGGCCAACGGGAGCCTCTTAAGGTTCAACAGAGAGAAGTGCCCAGTCCTGCACCTGAGGAGGAACAACCCCGCACACCAGCACACGCCAGCAGAGCAACTGGGGCCTTTGCTGAGAAAGCCTCAGGGTGGACAACAAACAAACTGCACACGAGCCAGCAGTGTGCCCCAGCGGCAAGGAAGGCCAACAACCTCCTATGTTGCACCGGGAGGAACGCTGACAGTAGGCTGAGAGGGGTTTGCTCAGCACTGGAGAGGCCACAGTGAAAGTGCTGGGTCCAGGACAAGAGAGGCATGGACTTACTGGAGGGAGCCCAGTGAAGGGCCACCAAGATGATGAATACGTTAAGGCCACTGGACCATTAATTGCAGCTCAGGCAGAAGAGCCTTTGTCTTCAGACAGGAAAGTAAAGCTGTAATCTCCTTTGGGAGGTATATGGGAAATGAGAAAACTAAGAGGACGGGAAGAAAAGAGAATTAAAAAATTAAGGGAAATTCAAAAGTATCTTTTACATAAACTTTCTCCTAGAAAGACAGACTGATGAGGATTTCGGTAAAATAAATAATAAAATAAATAAAATAATAAACAATAAAAGTCTCTAGCCCCTCTCGAAAGCCTCTTCATTTAAAAGTTTAAAAGATTAAAAAAACCAAGAAGCTAGGTTAGGGTAAAAGATAAGAAAATTCTCCCATATTGGATAGAAATGGCCATAATTAGCAATGACATATGCCTAGAGCATTCTAGGAAAAACTTATTTGAAAATTAATTTTAATACACCTTTAAATACAAAAGTTCCATATTGTAAAGACAAAGTGATACCCCAGGCAAGTCATTTTCGTCTAATCTAAAAAATAAATGCACGTCTCTATATGTTCTGCTAGGCGATAAGCATTATTTTTCATTTTGTTTCTATATACAGTCTCCCATTCTTAAGATTTTCTGTAAAAGTTTCATGCATGTTTATAGCTATCCTGGAAATTAACCCAAAAGCATTGGAAAGTAATTCAACCTACATATATATCAGTGCCAGCTTTTGGGCTGGAACAGTGGCTACTGCCAGTGGCAAAGTAACTAAAGCCATTTAGCTCAGTCTAGCTGCATTAAAATCTGCACAAAAAGCTTATTGTGATCTATGTAAATGATGTGGTGATCTCTTTTAAAGCTTTTAATGATTATCTTAAAAGTCCTTCTCTGAACAGTGCAGTTTTTCATGGCATTGCCTATAGAATTAGGCCAACATAGGAGGCTGGTTGCTGATCTGATTGAACACAAGCCAATAGTAACAAAAGAGAACTCAATTTTAATATTTTTAGGGTTTTGTACACTGATAAAGCCTATCAAATCACCTTCCACTTAAAGAGAGAAAGAACAGAAGCAACCTATTCATTCATAACCATTCCTCCATATTCCACTGTTTTTTCTGGCTTGAGGTACCACAGATTAACAGAAATAGAGGTTGATATTCTTCTTTAGTCACACATACAATTTCTTGTTGGCGTCTATTAAAAAAATGAATATCTTCTACCTAGACCTGATCCGCAGCAAGAAGGCAAGTAGTTGCACTCAGCCTGTGCTGCTCACGCTGCTGTAACCGAGGGGCCAGGCAGCGTGAGATAATAAAGGTCTGGAGACCTCCTTCCCTCAGCGAAGCTCTTGCAGTGAGCGTGAATGCCTGACTGCGTTTTAAGACACGACCCTTGAGAAGGCAGCTAGGATCAAACTACTGGCACCAAGCAGAGCAGATTCTTTAAAGGTCTGCGACACGTCGGCATACATGGCACTAGAGATTACCTAAAAAAGGAGACCTCGAAAGCAGGAAGGAGAATTTAATTCTTGCACATATTTTTCACTAACGCACATTAGTTATGAATATACAATCAGTAAAATACAAGCATTTTTACATAAGAAAGCAAAAGGGGGGTTCTGAAATGGACAATTCATAATCCAGCTCTCACTTACTGTGTTCACTCTACAGAAAGTGCTATAACAGAATGAAAACCTAAGATAGTCACAGAAATAATTAATTAAATTTTAGATTATGTAAGAAAACAGATTTTTTATATTATTGCAAAAACACATTTATTTTTCTCATTATCAGTGTAAATTAAGTTATATATTTTGATAACTGCGAAGACATTTTTTTTTCATTACTTCATGCAAAATTTCAACATGATCAAGTACCATTTATTCAAAAGTAATGATTCAAGAAACCTTATTATGGCTCTGTTGCTAATGCTGGCCCTTTCAGCCACCGTGCTTTGAGTAGACTGATGACAAATAAAACCCTGTCTTATTTTAATCACTGCAGTATCGTTCCCAACTTAACACTATGCACTATGAGCTAAGGAGTGCTCAAAATACTGAAATGACATACCCTGAGGTTAGCATGCCAATGCTTAATATTAGAAAGCCCTCCTTTTTCTTCATTTCAGGGCTTTGAGGACCCATCAAGTATGCCAGCACTTAACATTCTCTGTTCATTAAAACATAAATAACTTTTTATTTATGCCATGTTAGCAGGCTTGCAACAAACCAAAGCAAGCACACCAAACCACCCCACCAAGCAGTCCTATAGCGTAAAAAAATTAATTCTTAGTCTTAGAGAGGATTTTTACTCAAATCCTTTTCCTTCACACGTAGGAATGTGAAAACAAGAGTCAGGTATGAGAAAGCAGGCAGGAAAATGGCTCCGTATACCTAAACCCACAGAGCTTTTAGACAGAGCATTGGGAAAACCTGTTTTTGTCAAAAATATTACTGCATGGAAAAGAATCCTTAAATTCCAGGTTCTATTTACAAGTAGAGAGCCTCAGGCCCCATAATTTGACATTCGAGTGCCTCCATTGGAGGAAGGAACGCACAGGAGGAGCCGTGTGCCCCGTAGCAGCACGGCAGAAGTACCGTGGGCTCGCGGGCTCGCGACAGGCGCCCCACGGCGCGGCCGCCCGCGCGCACCGAGCCCAGCCGCGTCCTCGGCGGGGCGGGCAGCTGCCTCACGGGCCCTCACCTCCGGGAATCACATCCTTTACAGCGCTCAGTTTCCTGCGGACCTGCAACTGTCGGCGCGATGCTCAAACCCGGCACATTTTGGGTGTGTTTTGCTTCCAGTCGTGCTTTGCTCAACTTACTCCCCGCTGAAAACTTGCACTGCTGAGATTATGCAGCTTCCCACTAGCGGAATCGGGGTTTCTCTTTTAAACACTTTAACGCTCATGTCCTCACGTGCGTGTCCCCCTTGAGGTCCCCTTGCTCTCGCTGACACTTGCGTGGCAGATGGCACGCACGGCGTGACATAGGCTTGTTGCCTCGGTGCGGAAAGGAAAGCGACACCATTGCCGCAGCCTCGGACGGGGCCCTGCGGAGCCAAGCCTGGCTGGCTAAAAACAGCCACATCCGAGCACTAAGTTCTGAGTGTCAGGATGACTGTGTTCTTCACGCTCTCTTGTGTCGCTGCCTCCTCAGATCACTTCTTTTCTTCCCTTTTTTTGCCTCTTCTATACTGATCAAACCTAGCGCTGTGGTATCTGAACAGCCCATCAGATTAAAAGACATCTTGTGAGGCAGAATATGATTTCCAATACATGTTTTTTTCTATTTTTTTTTTCAGAAATATCATTAAACAGCTCACAGCTAATTTACAAATCATTGTATGCTTAAAGTAAGTGGTTTTGAAGCACTTACTTGAACTACATGAATCTATGTAACTGTTGCATTTAATCCACAAATGCTGCTAGCAACATTTTTACTGATCTGAAGGCAAATTGACCCTTTTTGTAGTCGAGGGTAGAGGAAAGAGCAGTAAGGGATGAGCAGCCATGTCTGTGGCTAGTTCTGCTTAGTAAGTTAGGTGAGAAAATCTGATCTCTGATGCAGTTTCTGAATGGTCTCAAGGAGAATGATTTGGAAAGTAGCACAGATACCTTGGCATTAGCTAGCAAATCTCATCTTGGTTAGTGGGTCAGTTTAGTCTGTGCAACTGTGTGAGCTTATATCTGCACTGGGACCATATCAGCAAAATCTTTGCACTTAAACTGGTCTGCAAAGTAAAAGATTTTAGGGAATTATGTGTCATTTTGTTCCTTCATGCATTTATGTTAATATTGTATTATGCATGCAATTCTGCCCTTTCCCCTTACTAGATACAAAGTAAACTAATTTAAGGCAATAATATCTATTATGATCCTCTTGTACGCTTGCAGTATATTCAGTATTTTGAAGTACTCTATGCACAGCATCAAGGTTTTACAAACTACCATTTCATCTCAACACAATGTCTGGATATTTTCCTGTCAGAATAAAGGCAAGCTTACAATACCATTATCTGACTTAGATATTGAGAGGAATTTTCTAACTGCTGTCAGCATTCATCTGCTGGAGGGAAGTGTGGGATTAACTTGATCATATTCTAAAATTTTGTCACAAAGGCAGAAAAAGTGAAATTAATTTTTTTTTCCACCCCTCTGATGTGAAGGCATGGCTCCCCTGTTAAGCAACCTTTGCCAGAGAGTATCTCATTGGAAAAACTGCTTCTCAAGTCTTTTCCCATATGATTGTCTCCAGTGGTAGATGAGTACTCTAACATCATAGATATGTCAGACATCATAGAATTGCTTTACTTTTTCTGATTCAAATTACATATAATAAGCATTGTTCTGTAATACTCTCTCCAATATTTTCAGTATATTTTCCAATACTGTAACTATCCTGAATCATTACTACAGATATAGATTCTGTCTAGGTGCATTTTCTCCCAGCTTAGATATAATTCTCTTAGGTTTTTACATAGTCCATCACAGCACTAAGGAAGAGCTCTACATAAAGAACACAAAAGCCGATCAGAAAAGAAAAGCTCTTCTCAATTACTCTAGGAATAAACGGGCAACTTCTGTGGGTGGACAAGAGGTGGGCAGACATCAGACAATATAATAGTCTCTCTAAAATAGCTAAAAAGAAAAAAAATCCTTTTTAGTCTTTCTAAAATAAACAGCTAAATAAGCAGATTTTCCCAAAATGTCAGTATCTTTTTGACTTATCTATGTAGCAGCGTATCACAGATCTTGCTCCAGCGTGGGAACACATTTTGCAAGAGTCCTTGATTAAATTAAACATTACATAACGCTGAAACTATTGGTGTAACCCTTGGACAGCGTCTCATAATCAAACTGACATGAAAGTAGATTATCTTTGCCTACAGGATGCTATATGTCTGTATCCCCTGTCATATCCGTATGTATTTTTGTGCAGTGTGACATAACAGAAGTACCTTCCGTCGCAGTGGTGAACACTATGATCTTCTCAAATAACTCGTAACTCAAGTGACTACAAGAGAACACCTGTAAAGTTGCACTTTATAGAAAATAACCAGCACATATTGCTTATCTCTTAAAGAACAAGCATCTAAATAAAAGCTGCTTCATAGAAATCACTTAAATAAAGATAATATCGTTTGACTGATAGTACTCAAATTATCATTAAAAAAAAAAGTTTTTTCAGTGCTCCTAATGTGCTGTCTTTCTTTTTCAATGAAATTTCCATTTGCCAGTCATTATCACTTTCGTGGAAGACTAAATTATTCGCTGCTTGTCAGTGAGGGGAAGAGTGTAGACAAAATTTAAGAAGTTGACAAGTTAGATGATAGAAATGAATAAAATTTATGTTCTTATGAACCTAATGGCAAGTAATTATCTCTGAACCGGCAGTACAAATGTGCTTTTTCATCATGAATACCTGACATATGTATTAGAAATTTCCAGAAGACATATTATTTATATAGTGAAGCAACAGAGTGGAAAACTTGTTAAATATATGGCTTCTGCATTCAGCATTTAATAGAAAAGTTTAATTGAGTCCTGAACCTTTCAGAAGGTTTTATGCCATGTTAAAAGGCAAATGCTAAAAAACAACAAAGAATATCCTGCAAAGTCAATATCCTGCCTCTTTTTTTAGCACAGCCTCCAATTCGGTTTCATCATTAAGTTCTGGCTGCAGACTCGAGTATTGACAAAGGATGTTACAGCAGGAACCTTCGTATGTGTGCCTGTGCAAGAGAAGAGAAAATATCTCAAACTATGCCCTAGGAACACTATTGGAGCTGTCAAGTGAGGCGCTCAAAAAGTCACAGGAGTCACCAGTGGGGCAGCCCGTCACAGCTTTGTTCCGTTTCAGGTGCTCGTGTGAACTCACATACTCATCACACGAGTCCACGTTCACACTTCTCTTCTTAACTGAAGCCCTTCCCACCTGGATGCAGAGCTGTCCATTTCACATTTTGTGTAAGACCCTCTACCTCATTTGGTAAACAAGATTCCGATCCTGCTCAGAAGATGTAATGCTTTATTTCCTTGTCGACTCTACTAC
This sequence comes from Eudromia elegans, assembly GCA_003342815.1. Classification (NCBI taxonomy): domain Eukaryota; kingdom Metazoa; phylum Chordata; class Aves; order Tinamiformes; family Tinamidae; genus Eudromia; species Eudromia elegans. The sequence continues at coordinate 680,473 of PTEX01000073.1, read as the reverse complement.
ATTACTCATCCCTTAAGTACTTAAGCGCTTCACTAATAATTTATCCTCACAATATCTGTGAAAAATGAACAGCTGGTATTAACCAAATTTACAAATGAGAAAAAGCCCTAAGAAATCAAGGTCAAACACACCTGTTATATATGGATGCTTACTCTGAATACCCAGATTATGTTGCCACACATGATGAAATGAAACTCTTTCATTTAACAATTATGTGCTAAAGAAGAGAGTTTTCTTCTTGAGAAATGCCAGGAATTCTTACCATGACCTGTGCGTGAGCCTACTGGCAACCTAAGCATGTGTGCCCTAGAAGTTTTAAGGAGCAACAATCAGGTCTCCACACTACATTTGATTTTAAAATACTTTCGCAAGACTTAAGAATTTTAAGCTAGGTACTACAAGTTCCACTAGTATAGAAATTCTCTCAAAGCACACATCTTTTTTACATACAAAAGAGGCAGGCATTGCTGGCTGACTACTGGAGCTGATACACACCCAAGTGATGCAGCAAGCCCATCCGATACTTCGATAGTGCTCCTTTTGTATAATGCTACTTCATAAAAACGCCTGAGCCCTGCCAAGCACAGGAAGCCGTGCACCAGAGCAATGCTTTCAGGGACTACACAAATAGCCCTCCACAGAGCCGACAATTCCAAGTGGATATGAAAAACTACTGGCCAGATTGCCTTGGGCTCTTCAATTAAATAGTAGCTGAGTCCTTCCTTTCCAAGTGGGAGGAGGTGGATGTGACTGAAGAGAATGAGAAAGTCTGGAAGCGCTGAGGAGCACCACAGCTACTCTCATAAGCCCCACTTTACTCCTCTTCCCTTCTCTAGGAGAGCTGCTCCTGTGCTCTCAATAGCTAGCAGTACACTGCTGCAGGAAGGAGCACCCAGGATTCCTAATGAAACAGGAAGGAAAGAATTGATCACCCAAAACAAACACCCAGTGAAGATGCTAATCCGAAACAGCAAGAGTAGGCACAGGAAACGGAGTTCTCCTTCCCACACCACAGTCAACTGCGAGGAGGAAAGAAGGAAATTGCTTTAGGCACCGTTACACTGCCTAAATGAGAGAAGTTCTTGAGAGCTTTGGCGAAAACGAGGAAAAGCTATTTTGAGTATATTCCAAGCGTACTTTGATAGCACACAACTTTAGCATCTCAGGTCTACATCTTACTGACCTTTGAGGCTTTTCTACAAGGATGTCTTAATTAGACAGGAAATTTCGTGGGGTTTTTTGAATCTAAGGCAACCCTGGAGAAGATGCACGTTATTTATTTGCAGACCTAAGGGTGGGGTGTGCCTGGTTCTTTCACTAGAGGATGAAGACTGGCTGAATGGACGGAAATGCCTGTGTTCCCCGAGCTCTGGGTATGCACTAAGTGTATGAGGACACTCATCATCTTGCACGTACTTCACTTTTTGAAGTGCTGCCAATAGATGCAGCTTTCTTCTTTCCTGCTAGATAAAATATTATTCACCTACAACTTAATATGAAAATGCTGCTCATCAATACCAATTAGGTTTTTTCCCTATAGTCAAGCCTGCTTTGCCTAACGCAACAACTGAAGATTACTTACATCTATCAAGAAAACAGCTCTTGTCTATCTGGTGTTCTCTAGTGTTAAATGCAGCATTTTCAAATCACATCACAATTGCTCTCTTTTTCACTGATTAACCCCCTTCAAACTATATTTATATACATCCTTGGTATGGGCTCTGAAGAACTGATGACAACACAGTTTCTCCAAGGACTGGAGACACTGCAGTCTGGGGGGCCTGATGTGTGAGGAGAGGAGATGTGTGTTAATACTTTGAAACACTGTTGATTGCAGAATTAAACTTTCCCAATTTCTGCATGTTATTGACTTTGGTAATACATCCTTATAATCAACAAGGGTGCAGTAGCAGTAGTTTTGTTCTTTTTTACTGGTTTGCCACATGTACAATTGTAAAGCAATATTAATTGCCTAAGAAGATGTAGTATATTAAGTTATAGTAAGTGTTCACATACAATATCTGAGACTCCAGATACTCATAAACACTCATAAAATGGACTGTTAGTAACATATATTAAGGGTAGGATTGTCCCTAAACTGAAGACATCTCGATTTAATTTCCTACACGTAAGTACCTTCTTTCCTATGGGTACCTACACTCCTGTTACAGTCAGCCAAGATCCGATGACTACCCAGTGGGGTCTAGTGCTCTGCCTGTGTCAGGACACGGCCTTAACAGCCTCCAGCTGCCACTGCAAGACGGTGCAAGTGTCTCTTAAATCCCATCTGGCCTAAGCATGAGCTGACTCCAATAACTATCCAATAACTACCACATGCACTTAGGCATATGAATGTAGCTGTCTAAACCTGGAAGTCAAACACTACCCTAACAGTCTGTGCATTAGCATGTAGATCTGAATGCTAGATATTACACTGAGCTTTTCCATATTTCAGCAGGGCATTTCTCAACATCCATGTGGGGTTGCCAGGTGGGCTATCATTGCAACAGAAAGAGACACTTAAGCAATGAGGCCGTCTCCTTTTCATAAGGTAGCTAACAATATAGAAAGCCTGAAACCTTCTGGAGTGGGAGGAAGCGCCACCTTGAACTGGTTTCATTGCAGTTTGAAAAACATCAGTGTGTGTAGACACTGGGTGATCAAACAAATTATTTGGAAGATTGTATACCTAAAGCAGTATTATTACTCTTTAGGTCCTTCCATACTATGGACAAAGTAGGGGATACTGCTTTAATATTCTTTTTTTTTTCCCCATGCTCTTTACCACAGATAACATTACTTGGAAGACCTGCTGTTATTAAAGTAGAATCTCAGAAAGAACAGACAATGCCATGAAATCAGCTACATGAAAATAATCTTGGCAAAAGATAATATGTTTCTGTAGTCAAGGAGGAAGAAGAAAGAGCTTGGCTGTAGTCCTTCTGTCTTTACTCCCGGTCCTGTTATCGAAATTAGCTCAATGCTGGTTGAGAGTATCAAACTCTATTACCACAGTTTTACCAACAGCAGTGCTATCAAGAAGGAACATTTTTGAAAAGCAGAAACCACTCATAGCCTGCTATATAAGATTTGCACTCCAGAATGAATGAGTTTTCCATTTTATCACAAAAAATACATTTCTTTCAGCAATATTTTGCCTTCAGTGCATTATTTCATGTTACAGAGATACCACTTTGTAGTTCTGTTGCTAGTAAAAAGTTTACATCTTTAACACATATAAGGCTGCATTTTATTATCTGCCAGCTCCGTGAAGGTCTGGCAGCTATTACAAAAAAATACAGATTTTCTCTTGTATTACTTTAGGGTCACAGCGGGACAATAGCAGTGAAGAGCTGCAGGATAACAGAATTAGGACATGTCCATCTTTCTTCTAACAGGAAAATAAAATATAAGATATTTTCTATTTAGGTTTCTTTCAGAAAAAGACAACCATCTCAGCCTGTACCACATCATCTAGACTGTATTCTTTGCTGAGTTTGTTTTTCCACCAGCAGAAGGAGCTATTTATTAAAGGAATATTATACTTACTCATATTGTTGGAGGTTTGCAGCCTTTTTGGCCCCTCCCAGCCAAAGATCAAAGACATTATCATACACGGTTGATTTGGGCTAAAAACCATAGCACAACCACATATAGGAAGAGGGAAAGAAGTATCTTTACATAAACACCCTCTGCAAAATATCAAGTAGTTTTATAACTATGCTTATGTGAGAGTGCATCAGTAGGACTACCCATACCGTAACCATGTATAAATGCTGCTAAAGTCACTATGTGAAGCTGCAGCACAGCACAGGATCAGCTTAGACACTCTAATGATAAAATTTTCCCTTAAAAAGCAAAAGTGTAGGTGAAAAGAAACTTGAACTAGGCATTAAAGATGAATCCTAGATCTCTGAAAAGCAAAAGGTTCCCTAAAGAGTCCTATTACAGTTTCTCAGCAGGCCTCTACACGCTTTAGCAATTTGGTGCTACCAAGCAAAAACACTAAAGGTTTAAGATCAGGCTCCCTTGTCCTAGGAGGAGAGATAAGATAAAGCTCTAAACAGCAGCTATCTACAGACACCTGGAATTACATGGAACTAAGGGAGTCTCTCTTATTTCAAACCCATGCTGGGCAAATAGAGTTATTTTTTAAATCAGAGCACTCTGCTGTATAAGCTTTCTGCAGATACTGATAATACATCATTACTGTTGTCATTACAGAAGTTTTTTTCTATTTTCTCTAAGAACCATTAGCAACTGTACAATTTGAGAAAGTTTCTCCATTAGATACAGCTACGTGTTTCTCTTCCATCTATCTTCCCCAAAGGACAACAGGTAAAAGCTCTCATTCAAGTCAATGTGTGAGGCTTTCACTTGGTCTAGTTTCTTTCCTCCCCCTTTTTTTAAGCTAATGTGAAATGTCTTCACATTGGCTTCCCTTAAAAAGATTTCAAATGCCATGCGTTTGTTGAGATTGTAACATCTCAGCCATGCAGCATGCCATGGTCCCTGATGGTGTAAATTATAAAAATTCACTGATCATACTTCATGCTTTCAGTGAGATTCATTTCAGCCTGCTGCTCCCAGGCACAAGGCACGTTTCCGTGCTCCTGGCCCTCGTGCCTCGCTGTGCCATCCCTCTCCTGAGCATGTTGTCTCGGGCTGACCCTGATGCAGGAAGGAAAGTGCAAGCAAAGCCTTTAAATAACATCCCCGTCCTCCTTACAGTTCTTCATTAAAACATATCCATCACGGCCTTTCACAAAATACAACAGCCTTGTGCTAGTGAGGCAACCGGCAGCTCACCACTGCAGGTTCATGCGAGAAAAGCTTCCTACTCCTCCCAAACAAAAGCTCTCAGGTTATCTGGCTTCCCAAAGACCCAGATGTATTTTATCCACCTGTTGAATCCTCCCATAGCCCTAACCTGGGAGCTCTCTGGGGAGAAGGTTGTTTTTGACGTCATGACCACGCACAGCACATCTAACTTCAGCCTCTACGCAATGACTGCTGCTATGCACGTTATTACAAATAGCCATTGCAGTTGCTCTTTTAATGGAATTTGCCTTTAAAGAAAAGATTGTATTGTCTCTCAGTCCTCTCTATGCACTCAAAGGATTTATCAGAGACAGAAAAGAACATTCTATGTTAAAAGTATTAGCAACCTATTCATGGCAGAGCCACATCCTTTGAGGATTTTACTGCAACTTCAGGATGTTTTTAAAAGTCCTTCTGGAGTTATAACTGTTTGCAGTTATCTTCCTTTTCACATGAAAGAAAGAGCTAAGTACCAATTTATCCCACTAAACCTTAATCATTTAACTAAGGTGACTAATTTAAGCCTATAAATATCTCTGCAGAGTGTTTCCTATCTCAGCTATCTCACTCCGAACAGGCCTATCGTTCTCTATCGACTAAAGGGGAACTATAAGGAACTGCATTACCGATGTGGGTATTTCAGTGAGAGGGGTAAGATGAATATATGCCTCTTGAATACGATGTGAAGCTTGGAAGCCCCAAGTCTACATGTCTTACTGATAAATGAGAGGAAAAAAAAATGAATGTTTTTTAAAATCCTTTCATTTCAGCAACAGTGCAACAGTTCCAGAATCTAATTCATGATCACCAACCCACATTTTGGAGAAAAATAACAAGGTGCAGGGCTTCTGTAAAAAATGTGATGGGATAATTTATGTCTAGAGAGACACGCTGAATGCACACGCTTTTCCACGTCAATAGGGCAAAACTCAACACAGTAAATTAAGACAGATGAAGAGAGGAGGCCTCGGAGAGCCTTTTGCTTGGTATGTGAGGCTGAGCTCGCTAACCATGCCAACAAAGTCTCCCTCCCTAAGCAGGATGCTGCCCTGGGCTTGCTGTTGGCTTACACTGTGGAAGACTCTAAGTATTACTATCAGGCGAGCCCTTTGACCTTTTCTTTTTTGTCTCTCAAATTCCCTAGTAGTTGCTGGCCACATTTGGATGACACTTTCTCCTCAGCTAACCTTGAATGAAAAATTGTAGCAGCATCAATAGGCAGAGGGACCACTGTGCACGGAGGCTTTGAGAAGGTAAAAGCTCTGCTCTCCTTGCCCTGCCATTCATCACAGAGAGACTTATGCTACCGCGAGGGCACGTTCCAGTGACATGTATCTGACCCTTGGGAGACTTGTCACAGCAAGCAGCAGTTTAGCAGTTCTTAATCACAGCCATTGCATTTATATAGGTTGTTTATTCCAACCATCGGAAATCTGTCCATCTGCTGTAATTCCTGCTTAGCACCCAAGTGACTTGAAGAACCACATTTGTCCAGGGAGTAGTTTGCTTGCTTATAGTTGCCATTTCTCTTTAAGTGGCAAATAAGTAATTTTATGATGGCTGCCAACATTCAAATTCATGTTCTCTTTCACATGGAAGGAACAGACCTTCTCTTCCACATGAAAAGAAAGGAGTAAGTGCTGAGTCTACCAGTGTGACACTGGGTTTTCTATTTGGGGGATTTGGATGATCTAATTGCAGACTCACAGAAGCTCCTTTTTCATCTTTCCTAGTGCACTGTCAGTGCTGATAAAGGAATGAAGCGGGAGGGAAAAAAAGTTACCCTGCCCTATTGAGTGCACCATTGACTTAGCAGGAGAAAAAGGAAAACCAGACTATGCAAATTGTTTGCCCTGCTCAGAAGCAAAGCCTCTGATCTGTGCCACTCTGAGAACCAAAGAACAGATCTGCTCAAGTAACTCTGCAGAGCTGCACTCATTAAAAATATCAGTGTCAAAACAGATGGAGAAAGAACAAGGAGAAAGAACGTACAGAATGGTTGAAGCACCAAAAAAACCCCCCACAAAACCCAAAAGCACACTCACATCTCACATGCAGGGCCACTTCTGTCGCTTGCCAGAGATGAGATCTCTTCCTCTCCTCCAGAAAAAGAAAATCGATAATTTTATAGCACCAAAAAAAGAGCTGAATAAAGGAAGAGAGAACACAGTAGTGAGTCAATGGATGAGACTTTATCACAAAGCCAGAAGAGGACAAGGATTAAACTAAAGGGACCACGCTGGAAGAGGCAATTGTGTGGTGGTGGATAAGCTGCTTCAGGATTTAACCTGCAGAATAGCTTTTTTTTTTTTTTTAGGAGTTGTTGGGGAGAGCTTGGTTAGTTTTCAGGCGCTTCACTTCCATTGTGTGAAAAGGTCATTCCAGCACTGTATGGGGGAGGGAATGAGCAGGAACTGCGTTTTTTGGTGATTTCTCAGATTTCTGCAAATGGCAATGGAAGATGGGGTAAAGCAGCTGAGAAGATGTGGGAGCTAATGGCAAAATACTGGTCATGCAGAACTCAAGGTGTTTGCTACTGCTGTAATTTCAACTTCAAGCATTTAACGTGGTTGCGAACCACGTTTGCCTTTAGTAGCCTGCCTTTTTTACCTGCCACCATTTTATGTCAATATGCTTTAAGCAAACGCTCTGTAGCACTTCAGCAGCGACTGCTCCACAAACTCGCCCGCTGTTGCTTGTGTACAGCACGCCTGTAAAAGTCTCACACTTCCATTTCTTTGGGAAGCCCCCACAGGCCTCAAGGAGCACTGCTGCATTAGCTGATTCAGGAAACTGTCCTGGGAGTGAGTAAGGGCAAGTCTCTACACCGTTGTTCCCGGTATTGTTAAAGCTAAATTCTCTCCTTCGGGAACAGAAAGCAAACAAGCCTTCTATTTCTCCTACATTTCTCCTGACAACGTCCCAGGAAGCTGTTTGCCTCTCTGACCTTAAGCATTTGGGAAGTCTGTCCTTTGCTTATCTGACCTCCAGGCAAGCTCTTGGACCAAGAACAGTTGCTCACGTCCCACCACACTAGGACATGTATCCTACTGTTTTCCAATACGAGAGAGATTTATTGCCTCTTGTGGACTTAGCAATCAGCCTAAGCACTAGTTCAGATCCAACCAGTAGTAGAGGATCCAAAGATTCTCCAAAGAGGATCCAAATTCCCCCTTACCACAGCATTGCTCAAACCAATTGCGTGGCTTTGAGTGATCTTCACAAGAGCAGAGCTCAGGGCTGTTCAGTAACCACCTTGCAAACTGACCAGACACTTGTAGATCTAATCAGACATTTTAACTATCTTGTATTCTCCCTGAAATCACTATATCTCCTCTTATCACTGCCTATAATATTACTGAGGAATAGGGAACTTCATAACCGCCTCTGAGGCAGTCAGGCACATTATTCTGCCTCCTCAGTATCACTCATGTCTTAACATTACTATTAAGCAGCCAGGTCTGACACCCGTCTCTTTAACGAGTGGCAAGACCCACTCCCATCGATAACCACCCTCGACCTGCGTGTAAATGACTAACCCTCGCCTCTCGCAAAGCCATACATCTTCGCTCTCAACTGAGAATAACTGCTTGGACGACTGCAAATAATAAAGCACATCGCTCAATCCTTGTAATAAAAGCCTAACATCAAATTGTGAGATGATGTGGGTGTAAGTCAACACGCGCAAGCCAGAGTCAAAGGAAATTTAACACTATTCATGGGTTTGAAGATGAGTAAATCAGCCCTCCTGGTCTTCATACCCCACTCTCATCCTCAGATTCAAGCTTCTACCAAGAATAATCCATTACACACAAACAAGAGCCCCCCAGTGACTGTTCCACTTTGTCTAATCTCCCCACTCTTAATTCTGGCATATAAATTATGTCAGATGTAGTTCACAAGGCAAAATGCAAAGTTGACGTGTAGAACAGTGTAAAAAAGTCATGTTTAACGTCCATCAAGACGTCGTTTTTTCAGTCTTGTTTACTCACTCTGGCACGTGTAACATCTGAGAGCGGCACAATACTCAGGGAGACATTTACAAATACTCCCTACCTAACAGCAGCACATTTGTATTTCAACCTTTTAACACAGTGACGGTTTCTAACAAACGTAAAGACAAGAACATTGCCCTCTGTCACACATCTTCAACCCTTAATGACTGAGCTCGAGCTGCATGCTTCTCCTTACAGCATCCCATTGTGAGACAATATCTTACAGTTAACTTACAGTTTAAATTGATCTGATATTTATCTAGAAAACAGTTTCTCTTCCTGTTATTTCAGTCTTCCATGACAGCACAGTCTGTTTCTGATTTTAAAAGGGTGCTCTGAGAACCACGATGCACGACCTTCCTTCCATTTCACCAGAATTGCATGTTTTTAACCAGGACCTACACTATATTTACTCTTTACAACTGCTGTTACAAGTGTTCTTGTTCTTTTATCAGGATCAAGCAAGCATCCACTAAGGACAGAAGGAACCCAAATCTCCTGCTCTTAAGCATTCCTGATGCTGGGTTCTATTGCAGTGAGGTCCACTTCAGGCAACTGTGTAGCACTGGATTTTTTAAAAGCTTAAAAGGCTGGCACACTGAAATCAGGCCGTATTGGTAAATTTGCTAACGCAACAAAAGCAAAGGACGTTCAGAAAGATGGCCAGGGAGGCCACCTTACAGGGAGGAAGTGCTGCACTGAAGTGCTTAGTGCCTTACACAGCTACTATTTACACGGCCCTTTTGGTGAATACGTTCATATAACCTGTAATCTATCAGCCTCGCCCCAGCCTACCCAAAAGGTGATCTAAGGGCTCATATGCCATTTCCATGGGAGATGGGACATTAAAATAAAATATATTCCAGCTCTTTGATTCCCATTGATTTTGTGGGTAATACAATAACCAGAATGAGATAGCTGAAACCAATAAAATCTGATTTATAGCATTAAAGGCATTCTTTATAGCACTTATTTATGGTACATTACATCTGAAATCCAATTTCACAGGCTGCTGTTTGAAACTTTCTGTTCAATCATAAATACACTACATACAGCATACCTCAGTGCCACAGAGCCAGATTATACAAATGTCTGTGTTTCCAGAAGGAGCGGCGCTTCTGCTGCAATTGTGGTAAATGAGTTTGACAGTAATTTTTCCCAACCAACTTCCCACCAAAAAGTTCCAGTCAGCACTCAATAAATACAGAATATACAGTTGCTACTTTAATCATAATAAACATCTATTTATTCACATGCTTCAGTTATTGAAAAGACATTACGTGAAATCATGGAAAACAAACCTGGCAGGTGTTACATGATAAATGCCCCAGTGCATTACAGCCTGCCAGGGGGGCTCCTGTTTCGAAAGGGTGCACGCAAATTCGTGTGTGCCTCTGTCATTTTTGAGGACGGGGACATTAAAATCCTGCGCGTTTAATTTTAGAAGGAGCAAAGAAGGCACCTCCTCCATGTGTCTGCAGCTGTAGACTTCAAAGGAACAGACCACATTCAGGTCACTTACTGGAACCGTTGTCAAGAAAAGGGCAAAAAATCAGATCTGACTTTTACAGAGGCACTGTCATCTGAATCAGGACCAAGTCCGTATTTATTTGAAAGGCTTTTCCCTGAAAGTAAAAGCACCGCAAACTATGTTTGTCAGGCTTTATATAAACAGAAGTTGAAAGATGTCTTCCCCCTGTCCGTGATATGGAAGAAGGCCCTGTCTTCGTGCAATGTTTCACTTCGCAGTAATAAGAGATTATTTTTAAAGACCCAGCTACACTGATGTGTTGCAAAAGAGCATACCTGTAGTGCTGATACTTCCCGAAACGGTGAAAAAGAATCCTGCACTGCCTTACCACGCTTTGCTCCTCGCGAGAAACTACTCCAGGGAGAGGAACAGGGAGAGCCAAAATCAGTCTCCAGACACACAGGCATATTCTTGGTCTTCGGTTCCTCAAAGTCAGCGGGTCCTTTGGGAATCGAGTATATCAACAATGTAAAGGCAGATAACGCCTGGGGACCTAGCACGACAACCCAAAACACACAGCCTTGGTGCATGTACGGGAGGCGGGAGGGAGGAAGAGGACAGGGCAACCTGTATCCCAGGTTGGCAGCTGAGAACAGAGCTGAACGGACACGTGCAGTGACAGAGCCCCTGAGGGATAGGCACAGGGACGGGGCGCAGAGAAGTGCGCTTTCAGAGGGGAACCTCGAGGCGGCAAAGCCTCAATCGTTCAACAGCCAGGCCTTCACCCCCACAACACTATTCAGATCCAGTTCACGACAGCTCGACCCGAACGTATTAAATGACTCATATGGTGAAAAGCTTTGGGAGCCCTCCTTAGTTTCTAGCATACCGAGATAACTGGTAGCTGACCACTGCCTTTGACATGAGCAGCCAGCTGCGTAAAGGGGTGAGACGCTGCCGACGGGAAACGCTCCTCCAGACGGGACTGCTCACTCTGGGGCAGGCTGGAGCAGCTCTCAGAAGAGACACCGCCTCGCAGGGCAAGTAAAAGGAACCCCCAATCCTGTGACTCACCTAACACTAAAGCAAGGTTAAAAATAAACGGAGGAGAATTTGTTAGTTTGCAGCATGTATTTTTCCAAAGGAAAGCTGTATACACTGGAATCTTGCCATTTGCTTGCTTCCTATTTAGAGATCTCCCCTTAGAGCTTACTTAGTTCGATTTACTCTGAAGGATTTGAAGGATCTACAGGATCAAAAGAGGAAGAATGGATAAGAATCACAGTCACCTTATTCAGGTCCTGGCCATAGGCAGAGAAATATTTTTTTTCCATTTTCCATGGTATCACTGAACTTGAGAAAATAGACAATTTGAAAAAATACGCAACTTGAAAAATATACAACCGTGTGCCATCTTAGAATATTTCTGAACATGAAGCACAGATAGAGGGGCCTCTTGGAAAGAATAGCAGTTCTATATACATGGCTCTGAAATAAAGTCAACCACAGTGCCTGTTTTTATCTTTAATGGGGTTAAAATCACTTGGCTTGATCATAAGTTGTCTACACCCAAACCAAGACTTCACCTCAAGATAAGGCATGTCTAAGTATGTAATAGTACATTATTTAAATGCAAGACTTTAATGTTATTTTCAGAACAAAGGCCTTTCTGTAGTCTTTCTTCCATAACATGAGATGGAGAACAGCTAGAGTAACGTCTTCCCATTTTTCAACAAACAGTCCAGTGTTTTTTTTACCAGGATTGCAATTGAATTTGTACAAAAGCTTGTGAAGAGTCTGCTCAGAATATTAATTCCGAAATGTACTCACATTTTCACTTTAATGATCTTTCCTACACAAAAACATCCCCAACGAATCGACCAAAAAAGCCACTTGGAAACCTGGAAATTCCATAATATGGTTGTATCATTTAACATATATTGATGATTTCAAGGAGAGATTAGCAGGGACAGCAGAAATTGCAAATTATACAAAAAATCAGCTAGTCAATGGAGACCTTGAAAGACCTGAGATCATCAGAGACACTTAGCTCAGCTAGGTCAATATACAATATTATTGAAAACAAATGCAAAATAAGATGAGCACTTAAAAGATTAAGGTGAATCATTCATATTTAATGAATTCTTCATTAAACTTTGTTCCAGTATGAAAAGAGTGAAACTTATAATGGATCATTCAATGACAACCTCTGTTTCATGAAGACATGCAGTTAAAAAAATGGGACATATTTAAAAACGAATAAACCACTGAATGATTATTTTTCTGTTATGGACAGTCAACACTTTCTGAATTTCCTCTGTTCGGTTCCAGTTAAGTCTTTTTCAAAGAATGTACAGGTGTCAGAGGGACCCAAAGATACACGGTGAGAACTGAAAGAGATGTAAGAAAATCCCTCTGAGAGGATAAATGACAGAAAATGAAGAATTATGTGCCTCTATTTACCTTCTTCTATATGACAGGTTCAATTCAAAAGTCATACATTTTCAGTCTGATTAAAAGAAGCTTTTCAAATATAACACAAAATCATAACATACCCTGTAAACTAGGCTGTCAAAAATCAAGAAGAGAATTGAAAAGCATTATGCTAATGTATTTTTGTTTGTTTTTTCTTTTAAGTGAAATACATAACTTCTTAGACTATAGAAAATGACAGCCACAACGCTGGTGCAGGCATAATGCTTCACACTGACACACAGCTTTGCTTTGAATATTTGAGCAGGGAATTAATAGCATGCTAGGCACCAAAGTAAACATCCCGTAAAATTTAATCCATCTGGCTAACCAAAGAAAAGCTACAAGGAATCACGAACCAGATTCTGCTGCAGCTACAAGTAGAACTTCACTCTACCATCTACGGGATGCACTGACAGGTAAGGACAGCAAGAGCCATTAAACTTCTTCAGGAAATGCTTAGCCACCAACACTAGGTCAATTTAAAAATACAAGTGTTTATGCACTGCATTCACAGTTCATCTGTTTTGGAAAACTTACTCCCAAAGGAAAAAAAGAAAAGATTGAACTCGAAGCTTTACGATGGGATGGGATGTCTTGATTCTTGAGCTCTGGTCCCTCTAACAGCCACTGCCTCTACTGCGTTATCCTTCTCATGGATGGATGAAGCTGTGTTTCAGAAATAGCTAAGTGATCACATACACGATAGCTATATAATCTCAGAGAATATTAAAGACACGTTCTTGGTGAAGACTTAGGACAAAGGAAGTAGGCACACTGCTCGTAATTCACACCAAATGATGGCATATTAATCCAAGAGGACCCTTCTTAGAATCCTGCTTGACCTTACAGATGTTTGAAGCTATGTCTGTAATGCAAAAAGAGGGCCAGGGTTGTCTTCTTCCTTTACTAGCTTTATTTTCTTTTTTGGGCTAGCCCCATCTAGCTCAGATTGGATTAAATAATTTTGTCTGTGTTTATGTTTCCAAAGCATCTGGAGTAAAGCAGAACGCAAAGCAGCAGCCTTGTAGGAAGAAACTGGGTATATGCACTGGATGCTTTGGTAGGTGTATGGAAGGCATGTGAGCATACCCAAGAGTGCAAAGTCTGCTTGGCCAGTGCCAGAAAACTGTGTGGAATAGAGGAAGATTTAAAACTTACTCCTTTCCCCAACTTCAGAAAGACATTTGCCAACTGGTACGTGAAATATATATGATATATACCTAAATGGTATGTAAACAGGGTTAAAATCTGAATTAAAATCTGAATTCCCAGTACTTGTACCTTTTGCAGGAATTTTTGCACTGAAATAAATGGATTACGGAATACCAGACAGTGCAATAAAAAGCAGATTTTAAGTTATATATCAGATAGTATAGAGCAAACTTGTATTTAAAGTACCTATTATGCATTTTCCTAATTTTTCCTTTCATTAGAATCTCAGAGACTGGCATTTTATTACTGTGCAATCCACCATAATTCAGGTCCTGAAAAAAAGTGTCAGTCTCAGCAATTCAGAGCTAAGATTTAACAAGGTAATGCTGAGGCATGCTATGAAGAATTATAATTATTAGAGCAAACTATACTTGGTGAAAAAAAAGAACACAGAATATATCCAAAGACTTTATTATGTTTTATTTACTAATTTATAAGATTTAAAAATTTGCAAAGAGCTTTCCATTATTGAGGTGACATACTTCAAAACACTCAGCATATTTCAGGCCTCATAATCTAAAGCCTAGGGACTCTTAATTAGTTTATGTAACTCCTGTCCAGTGATTACCAGAGCTGTGCATATATACAGAAAAGAATGGCAAATTCCCAAACGAGCCATCATATACAGTGTAGGATCCGTGGCAGTTGTTTAACCTTGATTTTACAGCCTGATGTTTTAACAGTCTGATGTTAACATTGCTTGGGGAGCTAGCTGAAAAAATGTGACACTTTTCTAAAATGTATTTTCCACTGGATCCAAGCATGTATGTCTTAAGTAATCAGTTTTTAAAGGAAAGACATTATTAGGAATGTTTCCGGAAATGCAAATTTTAAGGGGAAAGTTTTACTAGCGGTTGAAGACAGGATGCAAATGAGTAAAGGAATGATTTCCTTTAAATGAAATGTATATAAGTTCTGTGTTTGAATAAATTGGAAAAAGGAGTCAGCTGTCAGCGTCTGATGTCCTTTCTCCTTGAAGACTGAAAAAAGGCAAGGGAAGACAATTACACAAGGTGAGATATTACACATTCACTGCAGGTAGAAATGCTCTTACTGGGTCGGCAAAAGCCATGGCTTTGGTTGATGCTGTTTGCTCTTGAATAGGAAAATGGTGAAAAACGCAGACAGCGGCTTCAAGCACCAACATCAGCAAGGAACATTTAAGGTCTTTAAAAAGCTTAATACCAATACTTGGGGCTTGAGAGCAGTGTTTAAAGAGCCTTGACAAATACCCACAGTTCAGGTCATCTTGACCATGTTGAAGCCTTGAGAACACAAACGATCTTACTGAATGCTCCTGGGAAGCAACTAGGTATAGCAGGAACACATCCACCTGTGCCCTCCCCATTCTTGCGTGTCACAAACACGCTGAGGCTTTACCCACTCCGTGGAGTATCGGCTGCTGGAGCTTTCCTACCAGGGCCGGGGCAAGCAGCTTTCTCCCTCTGCCTAGGGGTGTGCTCCAGGAACGATCTGCTGCCAGTAAAACGCTCCTCCGGGAACAACAAGCTCTAGAGGGCTACTGCGTTCGCTTGGTTGGTACCAAGTACTTCACACCTCCCTCAGCTCCAGAATGCTCTTGTATAGGAACAGATCCCCAGGGATCCATTTCTCCTTGGTACACCTTGCTTGTTGCAAGCAGGTTGAGACGTGCAGCATGAAATTAGACTGTCTAAACCACGTGCTGGCCTCTTTGCTCATAAGCAGTCTGGCATAAAGAACAGGAATGTGCAGTTTCCAAAGGCAGAAAGGAAGAAAAAATGAAGAGGAGGAAATAGAAAGAAGAAACATTAAAGAAAGAAAAAAAAGAAGGAAAAAAAGAAGACAAGAAGAGAAAAGTGGAAGGAAGAAAAGGGAAAGGAAGGGAAAGGGAGGGAAAGGGAGCGAGGGAGGAAAGAAGCTCCAGAAGAACAATAAATTTGCGCAAATGGTTTCTGTGGCGATTTTAAGCAATAAGAAACAGCTAAGGAAAAGAGAAATATTTCTTTCCAGAAAACTTGAGGAGGACAGTAGAGTAATAACTGGCAGGTGGAGTCATCCCCTAGACCCTGAGGATGGGAGGCGATGCATTTCCTTGTGTGTCGGTAATACATGTAGCCACAGAGGGCACATTATCACCAGAAACCGTACCTGCTTGCAGAGCTTCACCCAGTCTTTCCACAAACCACTAGGACCTTTAGGTGAGAGGATCTCTGCCAGAGAGTGTTTTGTTTCTTAGCAATTGTGAGAGGTCAACTAAATATATTTGCTGTACTCTCTCCAAAGGTTTTACAGAGCATGTGTCTTGTCTTGAGCAATTAGAAAGTCTCACTTCTACGTGGCTTTCTCTAATTAATGACTGAAGATGCTCCCTATGTTCTTATGACCACTGTCTAGGAAGTCCACAAACTTACTGTAATTGAGAAGGTGACAGTGTGCCAGAAGTGCCTCATGATCAAATATTCTAAGCCGATGAAAAATTCATCGACCATGTAGGTCCAAGCCAATTCAACTCATTTTAAGTTAGAAGTATTTTAAAATGTTATTGTCTGTTATTAGTGGTATAAGTGGGCAACCAACACTGCTTTTTCAAGAAGGTTCATAACCTCCTTTAATCAGTCTTCATAGCTATTGCAACCCAGTATAATATATTTCTATATTATATATAATATAATTATATATATAATTATATATAATAATATATTTGGGAGTGTTTCTCTGACTGAAAAACACAAGTCATTCCCACAGAGAGAATATAACCAAACATATGCATCCTTACAAATATCTTCAAATGGCACCATTATTTATTCCACCATTTTTTTTTCATGTTTTTATGATGATTAAGCTTAGATGGGACTAAATGGATAAAAAAAATGAAAAAATACTCCAAGTGACGACCTGCAGAAATAGGTCAGAGTGATGTACTCTTGCAACTGAACTCAGTGACTGAGAAATTAATTGTAGCAATCTGTCACAGCTTCCTCCTGGACGGTGCAACTACATGAAACTGTCTTGCAATTAGGAAAGCAAGACCGTGCTCCTCTGCTGCCTGCACGCTTGACTGCTGCGACCTTGGCTTTGACCACCGGAGTGCAAGGGTGGGAGTGATCGCGCAGAAGCTCACTGCGGCCACGCCGTTCGGACACGGCCGTCCCCACTCTCAGCTTTCGGGTTTCTTGAGCACAGAACTGAAGATGCAACCAGCAGACCTGCCCCCTCTGATCCTTGTGTGGTGGCAGACAACTTCCCCAAAGCCATCTGGGGTAAAATGTTCCTATCAAAGTCCTCTACCAAGGGAGGACTCACCTTCACCTTTTCATTCCCCATAACAAAGGAAGGGCAAAGCTACCTGGCCAGCAACACACTGACGTGATGAATAGCAAGGGATGAGGGTGAGAAGTCCAGCCTGTTAAAACTGAGCAAGATACATTGTGAGGCAAAACATGCCCCTATGCTACACAAATGCTAACTTTGCTCACCACGAATGGGAAACGATCCCATAGCAGCTCAGGGAATTTAGGAAGAATTTTAACTTCTAAAATTTTAAAAATCTTTTTCTCCAAAAGAAGGGGAAAAGGGGAAAAGCTTGAGAACCTGCAGGGCTACCTGAACCTTGAAGGAGGTTGAGCTCTAAAATTCCTGTCAGAAATACAATCAAAATGCAGGTGACAAGATAGCTCAAAGCGAGCTTTGAAACCAAGCAGCCTGTGTCCAGGCAGGGGCACTGCAAAGCCTGGGGTTTATGCTGTGAATATAACAGCTGAAAGACCCTGTAAAAATGAGCGATTAGTCAATGAAATGGCAAGTGAAAATCAGTGTGAATAACTGTAATACACATGGGGAAAAAAGTAATCTGAAATGTACAGTCAGCCTAGCAATGAGCTCCACATCGGCCGTTTCCACTCAGAAATGAGACCATGAGACAACAAATTTACATGAAAACATGAGCTCAGGGATGATTAGCTGTGTATAATGTCATGCTAGTTGGTCATCTGAATCAAATGTCTCTCATTTTAAAGAACGTATCCAAATGTCTTTCTGCAACACATTTTTTGTTTCAAATATCAGATTCTGAGGCTCCTGCCCTAGCTTGTTGTGTGCTTCTGCACTGTTTTCATCACCACACGGGATGGGAAAATACTCTATCATCAGGCCTATATAGGTAAATCTTACTATTAGGTTTATTAGTGTCATATTACTATAAATCCCTCTTCAGCCATTAGCCATCTCTTCCCTTTTTTTAAAAGAGCCATGTCCAAGTAACCCCAGGACTTGCTTTTCCTGGAATATGCTTGACACGATACCTGCAAATGTTTATTCTTTAAAACAGTGCTCTCTACCCTACATTACAAAGTGAAGTCATCCTGCTTATACTGTAGGCAGAGCAGTAACATGTATTTACAGAAGCTAAATTATTTTCCGTTGTTACAAGAGAACATGAAAGTGCGGGCTGGGTTTGTCAGCCAAGCAGGCAGTCGCACACTAGTGGCTTCTCCACTGCTGCCCTCAGTAAGAAAGAGGAGAAACAGAGAGGAATTAAAAACGTTTTTCATCAGCCTCCTGCTTCTTAGCCTCCCAGCTGCATCAATCTCAGCAACCAGAAGGGTCAGAGCAGCCTAGGAGATGTCCAAGCCTACGCCCTGCCAGCAACAAGCGAGAAGATCCATCTAACAGCTGAGCAATGAGAATAAAGTGCGCCTTCACTCCTACCCTCCATCCCAGCGGATCGCCCAGAACATCTAGGTTTGCCCAGAGAGGAGGAACGTGTGGGGTTGCCCAGAAGAGGAAGAACATACAGGGTGGCCCAGCAGAAGAGCAATGTGGTGCAGGCAACAGGAAGACAAAGCAGCTGGTGACAGGAGCCTCACATTTATTCCTCCCTTGTAACCTCGCAGCAACATCAAGACGACCGTGTTGAAAATGGCAGCAAGCCCAGGGAGCTCTGCACTCACAGCCAAGGCTAACAGCAAAGGTGCATTTGATGCCTTTTGCTATACTGCAGTTTGTCTTTCCTCTCCTTCCAGCCACTGTCCCCTCCTCACACCACAAGCAGCCCTTCCGCATGAGGGGGAGCTTAGTGGTACGAGAAGTTTAACGAGCAGATGGAAGAGCAATCCATTACCCATTAAAATGCTGCAGTGGGTTAATTCAGCAAATAAAAATGGAGAATGAAGCAGATGGCCCTTTATAGTTCTCTTGATTTCTTAAATACTCCTTCCCAGCGCACAGCCATTCTCGCTGTTAACGTGGAACGCAGTTCTCACCATGTGCACATTATGCAACCATTCATACGACCTCATAAACATTACATGATATAGAACAATTATTTTTATGCCTCTTCTTTTTTAAAGGAAACTTGCATCATTTCATGGCAAATTATTCCCAGGCCTCACATTTCTTGAAATAATTTGAAATACATGCCAACAGCAAATGATAAATCCACCAAATGCAAATATTTGCTCAAGATACTTTTCAGGTGTATCTTCATTTTCTGGGTTCAGGAAAGAATACAGGAAAAGCATTTTGAAAAGGGATTTGGGTGCAATATTTCAAGTGTTTAGTGTCATGTCACACGCGTGCCAGGAAAATAGCTATCTGAGCTCCTCTCACAGTGCGATAAAACTGGAAATTGCTGTTTCATCAGAGCAACTACAATTCACAGCGAAACAGCCAGTGTATTGGTGTAGAGTATTGGTGACTATTACTTCGGATTTCACAAAAACACGTTCTCCATCACTAAAAAAAACATATATTGAATTCAGTAATGGTCTCTTACTCATCTCTATACACGGCATCCAAGTGCAAAGCTAGTCTGTGTTCCTTGAGAAAGGTGAATGTACAAACAGTTAAAAGTACGCTTCGTCTACCTGAGATCCATGCAAAGCTAACATCACTTCTTAAAATAAGCTCTGTTATTAAGATACATTATGATATTAGCACATCAAATGCAAGCAGTACATCAGGAATTATATCTGCTGCAGGCATAAGGTCAGTATGTGCCTTATATACCTACTCATCTCCAAGCAATATACTGACAGGTAAAGTGACACTTTAAGGGTATATATATATTTTTTTTTTGTAATGAGGCATTTTCTACTATGTAAAAAACCAACCCCAGTGCTGCCATCATTGCAAGTGTTATAGTTTTGTTCTTTTTTTAACTACCTTTTTGATCAACCATCATGTTGTTTTGTACCAGGTGCTACACTGGGATCCAAAATCAATTCCAATTCACAAAATCAACTTCAGTCCTTTGGAGAAGAGGGCAAGAAATGTTCTAAGGTACTTAAATACAAGGTCCCCAAGCGGAAACACTCCTACCACATAGTCACACAGAGCTGTGCTCTGAGGCGGCCAATAGCGCCGCCTTCACTCATTCCTACAGAGGTGGAAGATGAAGACTGTTCCGCAGAGCCCGGGTGTGCAGAAGGCAGCAGCCTAAGCTGGCCTGGGGATCAGAGCAAAGGCACTGAATGCATCCCTCTGCCCTGAAGGCAAGTAGGTAATGCTAAGAAGATGGCCAGAAAAGAGCCTGAAAGCAAGAGGGGGGATGCAGAGGAGACACTGGCATTGGCCATCCCTTCCCTGATGGGACAGGGCAGGAAAGCCCCAGACCAGGCCAGGCCAGGGCTCCTCTTCCTCTCAAAGCAGGAACAAAGCCCCAAATTTCCGTGATCCACCCCCAGCAGCAAGTCCATGGGAACCTACTGAGATTGAAGCTTCTGGCTACTGAACTAGCTCAAATAACATAGTGGATCTGGATTTTTCAACCTTTCTAATGATCCAGACGAGTGCTGAAAACTTTTTTTTTTTCCCCTAAAGAATTGTCTAAAACTGCTAGAAACTGCCTGCACAAAATTTTGTACAAATGACCCTTCCGATGATTTTAAGTCCAGCACTCCACAGATATAATGCCAGAAATTGGTTTCCACCCATGAATTTAATTCATTCCCTGTTGTGTTCACACTGTAACTCAGTCCTTATTTGCCCCATCTCAGTAGTTCATGGTGGCTGGATCCAAAATGCAGGATATATTTGCAGGCTGATGCCCAACCACGTCACGCAGCAGCAGCCTGGCTGCAAGAGCTGGCTTGGGAGGGCAAGGAAGGAGATACCTGTATCTTTGGGCAGACCCTACTGACCTGCTGAAAACCACCCCAGCAAACTGAAACACTGTTAGGACAGGTAAAACCATCTGGTCCCCATCCATACCAGTGGGCGCATGCACATGCTCAAAAATATCTCTTTTTATTTACTAGAGAGAGCAGCCTACAAATGAATCTTTTGCTCTGAGAAGGAAGATGCTGTAGAAGCTTGGTAGGAGTGAAGGTGTCTGAGGAGTCACCGGGAGTGAAAAGGGAACATCGTGGCTACTGTGACGAGGAGGAGATCTTACACTCCTAATGCACATACCCCAATCACCTGCTGAAATGCAGACAGCACGAAGCCAGGCCTGCTGCCCGTCATTCTAGGTTGATTTCTTGAAATCACGGAGTTGTTGAAGTTGGAAGGGACCTCTAGAGCTCATCTAGCCCAATCCCCTGCTCCAGCAGGGACCCCTAGAGCACGGGGTTGCTATCATAGTTGTGTCTGAAAAAGCAAAAGCGCTTTCTCATAGTGCTAATGCAATGTCATAGATCTACATGCCATTTCACAAAGCAAGGACTTTGACAACCTAGTCCCTACATGCCTGACTATGGTCAGCCCAAGCACAATAAATTTCCCCATGGTCTCTTGGCACTTCATACCATCAGCTCCATAAAAATAAACATTTGGGAAGGAAACATCTTACTGTAATGAGGACCATGGTGAAATAAATTTGTCATCACAGAGCAAAGTTTAAGAAATATTAGTAAATTTAAATATAGAGTATATGCTGAACAAGAATGAAGCAAAATGCTACATAGTTTCTGAGGGAATACATTTTTGAGGGAATGAGTAAGGACACCAAAGTGTAAAGAAGAGATCTTATATGACAAAAATAATATAAGATCATTTAACATTTTCACATGCCAACTGATTAAGATTGTGTGCTGCTTTCCAAAGCTTATGATGGCCTTTTAAGAATTTTATTTTTGCAGTAAATTTATATTCATATTTCATGTTATACACTAAAATAGGGCAGATGCATTTAAATGGAAAAAAATAGGCTTCTGGCATAGTTATTTATATTCAGCAGTTTAGATTTGGTTTGTATTTCATATATTTAATTTGCATTTATTTTCGATTATGTAAAATAATTAAATTGGGTATTAAGAAGTCCAAGATATTCTTACAAGTTTCTTACAGCATTTTGAGAAGGAGGAACTTGTTTTCAAACTAGAGCAAGAATAATTGAATACTAAGAGGAAATTTTAACTATCTGAAAGTATTATATAATTAGACCTCATATCATAGATGAAAAATTCACAGTCTAGAGTGGTCATGACGAAAAAGATCATCTTTGAGTAGTCATGCTTTACTTAGAAAGGAGTGGTAACTATGTGAAAGCATTTATTGTTAAAGTATTCTCAGCACTACAATTATTTTTATTGATTAAAGCAATTATTAATTCATAAACAGGCTCTAAAACTTGATGTTTTCCTCACCTCGATGAGTTCAAAATATTGGGGACACACTGGACCTCCTGTAGAGAGGCGACCCATTCTGGACCAGCCGGACTCTGTAAGCACAAGCACCCAAGGGCCTGGGGCTGGGCGGTCACCAGCTGCTCCCTGCACGCACCAAATTCCGGTTCCTTGGCAAGGCAGAGGGCACCAGAGCACACAAACCCTCTCAGACCTCCAGCAGCGCCGAGCCCCATGTCAGCTCTCGGGCTGTGCACCTCGGGGTCTCCACGTGCCAGAGGACACGTCCCTCACATCGGAATCACTGGGAAGCAGGGAAGGAGCCCGTGGAAACAAGCCCCATAACAGCCTGGAAATAACTACTGGATCTTTCTTAAGCTATGAGTGTATTTTTAATGTATATTAGACGTGTAGAAAGAAATACATCTCTGCACATAACACAAGAGGATGAGAGTCGGCTGTCTGGAAGGTAATGCCACCCAAGTTTAATTAATTAATTTATTTTTTAAAAAAGAAACAACCCCCAAACTACGTCCTCATCTACTCATGCTTATATTTGGTGGGGGCTGACTGATTTGAAGAAGTGCAGCCCTGGCAGACATTTAAGGGCACGAATTTGCAAGCAGTGCCCGATACGAGGAGAGTGGGCTAGGGTAGAAGTTGCATCAGCCGCCAGCCAGATGGATAGGAATTCTGTGACAGGATGACTATATGGCTGTAAGCAGGATGTCAAAGAGATTTTAATTATGCAACAACTTAAATGTGAGTAACAAAATATATATATATATATATATATAAAAAAGGAGCCTCATTTTGAGGATGTCAAGAATACTTTCTGTGACAGATTGCTATAGTCTTTTGTTTAAGACGCTACACTAGAGTCATAAGTGAAAAACAGACGGCGCATAGTAAGTACTCATTTCTTTTTAATACTCACGATTTTTCTTGCAGATTAGCTTTCTACAGGGCTAGAATCCTTCAGAAGGAAAGACAGGGGTGTTTTGTAAGGCACAGCTTGCTCACATCATCTGTAATCACACAACTGCCCCTGTACCACAAGCACCACTGGCACAAGGGCGGCTGGGGGCAATTCAGACGCTCGGTGATTTCTGAGTTTGCCGCTGTATTTAGGAACCGTTTGCCAACACACTTCACTCACACTAGACTACAACTCCAGCAGTGGAAAACTGTATAGCTACAAGAAATACAGGCATTGCTCCCTATTCATGTGTATCCAATTTCTTTGCAAACTAGTACTTCAAGGCAGCAGAAACAGAAATGGGAGATATTATATTAAAGGGAAAACAGAATGCATGATCACTTAAAAACTGAACAGAATGCACTGCCATAAATACCTGTACCTCTAACCTTTAGGATGCACTGAGACTGCCATTTACTGGCAGGGTCCATACTATACAACACAGTACCCAGTCTACTACATTAAAGCTTGTCCTGATAAAAACTGGAGTGCAAAAAATTCCTGGTGAATTCCAAGAAACAGATGATCCCCAAAGAAATTTGTTGGCAGAGATCGCTCCGCTCCAAAGCTGCTACAAGATAGGAGTTTGCCTCCATCCTCTTACCAGAGTCGAAATTAGACTTGTGGTCATTAAAGGACAGCTACATCATGCAAACCTGAGTGATCCTACAGCATTCTATACTCTGCTAAAAAGCTATTGATACTAAAATGTCTAGGTACTGGGACCCCAGGCGTGCCAGTGTGAGCTAGCACTCAAACAGTCTTTGTATCTTGTTTTTCCAATGAGCTTAAAACCTAAACATTTCCCTCTAAAATGCAAAAATGTATTTACCTATTGATTGGGATGCCAACAGAATTGAACTTCTGCTACAACAGAAACAAATTATAAATGCACCGCCACTTCTTTTGATATATAAATATGGTTAAAATTCCATGATTGAAATTAAACAAGGGTAAGAAAAGGAAAGAAAGAAAACAGAACTGCAATGTCACGTTTCTTGTGAGATCAAATGAAGGAAACCCCACAGACCGAAAAGTAAGTGGGGAGGAGCGAGGTATACTCCTTGAGCCACCTCTCCTATTTAACTACTGAATGCTCAGGGTACAAACTGTACAACAGACATGGTACACAATAAAATGCTCTGCGAGGTATTATGGGAAAAAGAAAGCTCCCTGCATGCTAAAAGTATGTGCTGTTTTTTACAGGTATGAATTCATACTCAGAACCCAATTACTAGCTAGGATGAAAAGAATTCAGCAAACTAATTAAAAAGAAAAAAAAAAGAAAGAAAAAGAGACAGCCCAGAACAGCTTACTACTAAAGCACTACAGGAAAAAAAAAGGATAGATAGAACATAACTATCTTGTAAGCTTTATCAGTAGAGAAACCCACACAAATTACTTTAAAGCATAACGGCTGTCAAGATGTGTATTGATTCACGTTTCTATAGTATGACAGATAGCAAGAAAAAGTCGGCAAACGGATTCGCAAAATTTGCAAGCCCTGGTAGGCAAACACATAGATCAATGTGAATTGCCCAAGTTCACAACTTGTTGATCTTCCAAGGAGAAGTAAAGTTTTAAAAACAGTTTTATTTTAAAAATCTCAATGTCTCTCACCAATTTAGTACTGAGCAACAGATACGTTCTTGTTTTGCTACTCTCTGCTAACAGAAAGTTGATGTAGGCATTTTTATGGCATTGCTGATGAGTGTATTTTTATACAGAGGAATGTTCTAATTATTTACTTAAATGTTGTATTCGAAATGTTTGTTTTGCCTTTTTATATAATCCTGTTACTAGTGTGAAAGAATCAAATAGAAGGAAACACGTACACGCACCATAATTTAAGCTTAACAGTTTAGTAAACCATGCATCTGTCGTGAAATTCTCCCAAGTTCCAAAACAAATAAAATCTCGACAAGCAGCCACCAAAGAGATTTGATTTCTAAGCCCCAAACGCACTTGATTAACACTCTCTATATCAGGTTCTTTACAGACTTATGAGCTAAGCTATTACACTGATTTTAACTATCAGAGATGCAATGAAGGGGAAATAGACTATTCACTCTTTAGTTCTAAATAATATTCCATAGATACTCTACTTTGCAGTATAGGAGACAAATTTGTACAGGAGATAAAATCAGATAAAAAAGATCCTCAGCCTGCCAGAAACCTTGTTAAATTTGCAACCAAAACTATATTCAAAGCAGAAAAAAAAGTACAGTGCTCAACTGCATCCTTTCAAATGCATTTAGGTATGTTGGCTGCTGGTTCTTTTGCCTTGCTTGGGATAGCTAAGCATGCATTTTTAGCCATTCTGTTTAGCAAATTAGCTAACTGAATAGTGAACACAGCTGCAAATGGCAGCTTTGCCAAGCGAGACCACAATACCTACGGTGAAATGCTCAGAGAGGCAGCTGTCCTCACTGCTCAAGGTGCAGTCCCACTGCACAACCCTTGTGCACCAGCCCGTGCCCACTGGCAACGGGAGCGCTGCGTTCTCCTCCTAGATAGTGCTTCCTACCGCAGTGAAATGCTGCAGCAGCTAAGGCCCTTTTCAACCATATCCTCCTCCTTCCTCAGAAACACTTGCCCTTCCAATATTGCTGCTATAAGATTGCGAGAATTTACCTCTCAAAAAGCATGGACTATGCACAACAAAGGGAAAACCAAGCCATGTATTCGCTGAGGCTGGAGACTCATTCTCTCTCCGTGAGCACCCTCGTTCACTTTCCAACATGCACACTAAAGGCAAGATGGGTCTCTCTGGAAACATGTTGTTAAGAACTGCCACAGATGGACATGTAAAAGGGGACAGAGTAAAGCAAAGCAGGGAGTCCTGTCTTTACCCTTTACAGTTTTGCAAGTTTGCTTCATAATACTGTGTGTTTGCTATTAACCACTCTATATATCTTAAGCATAAAAAAAGAAAAAGAAATCTCATTGCATTCCATAATTACTAACCAGTGGCAATGCCTTAGTTACAATCATCAGTGAGGGGATATGCTCCATTTTGGATTCATTTTTCTGTCTAGAAAATAACACGTGGTACAAAATAGAGAAAACCAGCCCATGTTAGCTTGCTTCAGTTCAGGAACATCTCCTTTAGAAGAGCAAACAAAAACCTTGTTTTGAATTGCCTTGTTCAGTAGTATATCGATTGGGAAAAATGTTTTTAAAAGTGTATGTGTGGGGGAGAGATTGAGTATGCATGCTCAAAGGAATAATTTTTATTTCCATATGATTTTGAGTATAAACATGAATTAATTGAAAAGCCTACATTAAAAGCTTATTACATCATTTCTGATCCATCCTGACCTGAACCGCTTCAGCTCCCTGCTCACTGTCTAGGAAGGCTGACATGAGGAGACGTCTAGTTTGGGTGCTGAAAGTTAATGGGTATGAATCTTCTACAATCTCCAACTTTTAAATCTTCCACAGAAAGTGTAGTGATTTTTTTTCAATTATTTGCTTTGATTGAAAGTCATACTTGTGATTTTTAAAGTTTTTTTTTAAAAAAAGCTTTTCTATATTTTTTTTTCTTTTTAAATCAGTATTTCATAAAAAATAAATGAAAGACTCCATGAAAAATAAACCAAGAGACATACATTTTTCTATAACAGTAAAAAATAAGATACTACTGTTGGGGAAATACTCTACATTAATCCATATGTAATTGTCCAAATTACTCCCAAAATATACTAAACTTAAGCAATTGCAAGCTGATGAACATTCAGACTGGAAGAATGACTACCTAGTCTCACCATCCTGGCACTGAGGAGTTCACTGCAGTCAACAGAATTTTTTCAGGACATGGTTAGACACCCAGTATCATTCAAGCAATTCTACTGCTATTGCCTGCATTCCAACAGCTTGGCTTTTCTCAAAAATAATTACTGCTGGATTTTAATGAGGTATGCCTAGGGGAGACTCAAGTCACTTCTATGAAATTTCTTAGCAAGTCCAGAGAGCAAAGTAAGGAAAACCCTTCAGTGAAATTCCATCCTTAATTGAGCAAGTTATTCTCACGATTGCAGGAAGCATGCAAACAGTGGATAAGATATTCCACATAGCACAGCAACTTGGAAAAAGCAATTTAACGGCTTTCATCCTCCATAATGAAGGTTTACCTTTACATTTACTTACTTGAACTATACCCCTCATTTTCATTTCATGTATTATAATGTTCTACACAATTTGGTATTCTGGTGGACTTTCTTCATCTAAAAGCCTCTTCTCACTGTATAAGAAGCATCAGTTAAGAGTTCTTTTCATAAGGAGTTTTTTGATTGATGAACAGACGCTTAGATGTTAATGATATTTCTGAGGTTACTCTACTCTAAATGAAACTCATACTTAGATTAGCTAATTTTTAGTCTCTAAAGGATCATCTTAAGCAAAGGTCACTGAACATCTCACTATGCAATTAATAGAGATTCAACTAGTAATTCCTTAATCAAATATTAGTAGTTTTGATTGGTCCCAGAAGAAACACCTTTTTAATGTAAACTTGGCTCACAAACCAGAGCCACAGCTGCTGCTTGAAATAATCAGCGTACAATATTCTAATCCCATGAACTCTGACTCAGCAAGCATCTGCCTTCCAAATAAACTTTATAAATACATTGCTTTTTAGAACTGATTTTGTCAGTCAAGGTTTAAAAGGAGACAGATCTTGAAGAGCAACACCTTGAAGTCTCTACACTTTACAGTGGTATTTGAAAGGGAACTGGGAGGTCCATCGAACCTCCCACTTGAAGGAGGGCATCAACACTATGTCCCGTGGTCAGCTGCGGCTTTGGCTAGCCAAGGTTCAAACTCTTGAAGGTTGAAAAATCTTCGAGACGGGAAAGTCGCCTGTTCCAGAGCTGCACTACTTGCCTAGTAACACTTCTTTTTCTAATGCACAGTCTAAAATATCCACAACCACATCACCATCTGTGACCACTGCACCATTACGTCCTCTGGCCCTGTGAAGGAGAGTTTGTTGTCTTTGTGAATGTCCTTCAAGTATCTCTAAGCTGCTACTGAGAGAGCTAGCAGCCTCCACTTCACGACCATACGAGCCCAAATCCCTCAGCAAACCTTGCATAGGACACATCCCTGACCATCACAGCAGTCCTCCATCGGGCCTTTCTCAAGATCCTTTCTGCACCAGGCAGCCCAGACCAAAGTATCCCAAGCGCAGCCTTACAGTGCCAAGGAGGAAAGAATGAGAGCTTTCCTCCACTCCCTCCTTCTAATATTGCCCAGGTAAGGTTCATCAGTTTGGTGATGAGACCCCCTAATTTGACTCTGTACATCTGTGAAGGATCTCTTAGGATGGAACTAGGCTGCCATTATGGAGAAATAGCAAGGAGGCTCATCATGTCACACTCCGTTCATTACACTGGTGCTTGCACAGTTACAATGAAATGCAGAATACAGGGGCACAAGTCCCACTGCTTCCTCTTTCCAATGTAAGATAGACTGAGTTGCCAACAATTTTGTACCGCCAAGAAATATTCTTCTCTTTGCCCACTGTCCCACTGGTTTTTTTTATTCCTAATATCTTAACAGGCTTTTTTTTTTTTTGCTAATTAAAGCAGGACTTAAAAATATGAGAAAGGCAGAACTGTTTAGCAGAGCATTTGTTGCTACATGTACGTTACCTGCTACTTTGTACAAGGAAGGAAAGGTTACTCAACTCCTTCAGAGTACTCTGTAGAAAGTATCTTTAACTCTTTCAAGAGGATTCTGCAGATTCTCTGATTACGTGGAGCTGAAGATGCCCCCTGGAAATACGGCAATGACAATAACACCGTGGAAAGCAAAGAACCACCCCCTGTGCTCTTCTCCGCCTTGCACAGTAGGGAAAATCTGTTACTCTAAGTTCTTTGGCCAAGGATCTGCTAACTGAGAGTTCAGAGGTCAAGTCTGCCTGCTCCAAAAGGCCAACAACTGCAGGAGAAAAGGGAATCCTATGAAGGGTATCAACTCCTGTGTTGCTGTTGCCATATGGATTGCCCAAAAGAGTGGTCATTGTCAGTGATTTTATATAATATGCTTATGACTTTATGATTTTGCAGCAACCAAACCTCTTCGATTGAAACCTCAAACGCGCGATGGTTTAGAGCAACCTTCTTAGATGGTCGTCTATTTTAGGTTGGATTAACACCCTGAAAGCATCTCTCACTCAAGAGCAAGCGGAGGGTAGAGCTGGAATTCACTTTGCTTCTGTGGAGCCCTCCAACACGGGCACTGACAGCTGAACAGCAAAATGTTTTCACAAAGGATTTTATTTTTTAAACCAGAACAAGCATCTCTCTCACAAAATATGTCACATTATATCCTTTCACTGATTGACAGGTTTGAAGATACACTAGTAAAAGATAAGACAGCTCACAGACAAGTTATTGCTATAATTGGTTAAATTATTGTTCTCTTTCCAACTTGTTTTACATTAAGAACATTCTACAAGCATTCAGTCAATCAATCAATTCATTAAAAATAATGCTCATATTGACATTATATAAAGCTGGCTCATTTTTTAAAACAGAGATTTTCTTGTTTAATAAGCCAGAAAGCTCTATTGTAAAAAGACTACACCTTTCTCAATGTGTTACACATTTAAAACAAAGACTTATCTTTGATTTTTAGTACTGAATGTAACAATTAGCATAAGAAGCTATAATTAAGGTAAAGATTAGCATAAGAAACATTCTTACTTCTTGTTATTTCTAATAATTCCTAATAAGCAAAAAGTATTGTACATTATATATTAATAGCAAGCTTTATTTGTAATTGTATTTATACTACATGAATAATAAAATATGATTTCCTACTACAAAAATGCAATAAATAATTTAAGTAGAGAGAGGCCTTATGGAATTAGTTTTGGTGGCAGGGGATGGGAAACTTCACAGTTCTGACACTAACTTATTTTTGCTAACTTGAGTAATATATTCTCATTTCCAAAAAGCTGTTTGTACAGGAAAGAAATTTTTGATATTTTTATTAAAACTTCTGTTCTTCTCGCAATTTAATGCAGCTTTATTGATTGTGATATGTTACTATTAAAATCCACCATGCTCTGAAAAGCTTCTGCAGTTCTGTAATTGCTAATGACTAGTTAATAGCTGTAGCTTCAGCCTTTGTTGAATGAGAGCCAACTGGCAGGTCACACTGCAGGCCATGTCAGCATCCTCACTGGGGATTTATATTTTATCCCAGCCCAAAAGGCAGAGCTAATGGTAGTCTAGAAGTCCTGTCTTACATATGCTCTTGGAATGGCCAACAGATGGGGAATGAACATCACTTCCCAACGCCCAAAATGGTGCCCTGTGGTGAGGAATGGAAGGAACCCTGAGACATGAAGATCCCCAGTGGTCATGAGGCTGAAACAGTCTGAAACTGAAAGTGGAGGAGGTAACGTGGCTAGAATATTTGCCTCCAAGATTTGCCCAGTATGTATCCAGAGAAGATGGAGAAGATGCCGATATGGTGAAGGAAGGAGAAGAGAGAGTCTCCAAGAAGATGGAGCAGCCAGGCTGAGAAAGAGGAGAAGAGTCTGTCTGGAGTGACGTAAAATTGCTCTGGCTACCCCAAGGTTGGCTAATACTGAGGCAGAATGAGGAAGGAAGAATATCCAAGTGGGATGTCCACAAAGAAGGAAGGATAAAGAACACCAGGTGCTGACAGAGAAGAAAAGTAAAGGAATAACAAGAGGAAAGGCAGAAAAGGAAAGGGGAAACTGGATGGAACAACAGAAAAATCCAGCAAAGAGAAAACAACATTGAAGTCACAATGCTTCATTTATTTCAGATTTATACATTTCTGTATTCATCCATTGAAGGCGAGATTCCTTTTGAACTATCAATCATTTCTGCAAGATGTGACAAGCAGTTTTTCATCTCGGCTCCCCACTCCTGTTTCCCTTCCGTATGCCTTTCTGAAGACCGACAGGTCACTGAGCTATCCATCACTACCAGTGTATGACAAGGCAGCAATTTGGGGTGCCCATACAAACACACATGCTCCCTCTCCACAATGCAGTTCTTCTGCTGACTCCACCAGTATCTGCAGCTCTATGTCAGTATTCTTTTTCCTTTGCATGCCTTTTGAAGCCACTACACAGAACTCCTGTTCCTTCATGTGTGCTGACCACACCAAGTTAATTTTGAGTGCATGAGGATATAATGGACTACAGCCGGGCTCCACAAACATTTTCGTCACTGTCCTGACCTCCTTTACTTTGTTTGTATTGGATTCTCAATCCTCAGAGAGAGGCAGAAGATGCTGTCAGGGAACTGATGCATGCAAAAGGTCCTTCCCTCCTCCTTCTTCAATAGCATATTTATTCTACTATGAAAGGCAGCGGACTCAGAGTTTACCTAAACAGAGAGATTATATGAGCTTTACTCAAGTTCACATCATCCATGCCACTGGGACAATGCTTTTTGGAAATTACAAATAAATTAAGCAGATGGGTTCTCTGCAGACCTCCAACACTGCTCAACTATGTGCAGGAAGTAGCCTGGAGCTCTAACAGGCAAAGCAAAAAATCTGCCCAGCGAGGTGTATATTCAGAACAAGGAAATTATTAGCTTGGAAACGAGTTAAAGCTGCTTGAGATTTAATTCACTCAGCATACAAAGTGAATATAGAGAAGGTCTGAAAGACTTTAACCTGCTGGTGTAAAAGTGTAGAGTTTCCGTGACACTAAGGACATTGAACCAACCTGCATCTCTATCAGTTACCTGGTGAGAGAAGAATATGTTTAGGGGACAACAGGAATACTCTAATGAAATAGAAAGTCTGGAGCTATCAGCAATTTAGATGGGGTCTCTGTATCATAATTGTCTCATATGGCTCAGACCTCTTTTCCATCCATCTCTTAGAAGACGTGATGCATGTGGCATAAATGTTTTTGCAAGCAGGTTGTGATCAGTTTATATATAATGTCCCATGAGATCTAAAAGGACAAATCTGACCCCTAAAAATAAACAGTTAAGATGTGACAAATCTTCTCATTACAGAAGTGGATATCTTTATGAACAGATATGAACTGTTGACATTGTTATCTTGAAGAATTTATGTATTCATTTTGAAGAATTTATGTATTAGATGAAATACGTCTCTGACTTTTTGAAGACAGAACAAGTATATTTTGTATTCTGATACAGAGCTGGGTTGCAGCTATGAACCCAGGGCAAAAACTAAAAACAGCCACAAACCAAAGCATCAAAAATTACCCAGGAACCTAAGGAAAAATTTCTTAACGGTGAGAGTGACAGAGCCCTGGAACAGGCTGCCCAGAGAGGCTGTGGAGTCTCCTTCTCTGGAGATCTTCCAAACCCGCCTGGATGCCACCCTGTGCCCTGTGCTCTCGGGGTCCCTGCTGGAGCAGGGCCATTGGACTGGATGGTCTCTAGAGGTCCCTCCCAACCTTAACTGTTCTGTCATTCTATGAAAAAGTGTCTCCATTTAACAAGGCCCATGCTCCTGGTGTGTATTTTTCTGCATTTCAGCAGAATGCCCTGAACTGCTTCTTTCTGTCTTGGGCAAGCTACTCATATGCATTCATATATACATACATATAGCAATGCATATATATGTGTGTATACATACACATACATATATTTTTATATATAATATGACTGACAACAGCATGTGCCATGTGTCTGCTGATGAAGAGCTTTTTTTTCCTTTCCTCTGGCATTCCCTAAGAGAATATAATAGACTACAAGTGATGATCACTCCAGAGTGTAGATAGGCCACTCAAGGATTACTGGCAGCCACAACAACCTCACAGGAGAAGAAACAACCAAAGCCCAGACGTCTGAAATGTGAGGGCCTGAGAGCAAAATAAAATGTGAAGTGAGATTTCTTTTCCATTAGAGACATGAAATAAGACAAACTCCCCTTAGTGACTAGTTATGTTAGAAGTCCTAGTGCTTTCCTGTTCAGTGGGACAAGTGTGTGCTTTTGTTAAGGTCTTCCACTTTCCTCCCTGGGTTACAAGAAAAATGACAAAAATACTTAAACTGGCAGAGAAAGCAGCAGCTTGTGTTCTTAAAAGCACATATGTCTTCCACAAATAATCATGCAGCTATTTCCCGTTCCAGATCTCCAGCCCCCGACGCAGCTTTTATTCCAGAAATGTTCTGTTCTAACTTGAATTTTCTGGAATAACGAAATTGTCACTTGAGCGAAGTAAGATACCCTGGTCTTTAAAATGAATTTACACAAGTAGTGGTGATTGATGAGTACTGTCTTGGAAGTGTTTCCTGCTGCTTCTTGCATTTTTCCTCCCAAGCTGACCTGCTGTAAAAATACAATATATAATTTCAAACTTGCTGTATGTGTACATACAGAGGAAAAAGTCAAGAGAAACTGTGTTGTATCTGTACTGCTGAAGTTATCAAGTTGCCATCTGATTACAAAAAGAGCCTTGTGCAGTATTAACTAAAATGCTGAAAAAATCTTTACTTTTCAGTGGAACGAAATAATCATAAGAATCTCCAAACATCATACAATTTAACTGGGCAAAACTTGATTTAGTGAATAAAAGTCATGGAGGAAAGCAGAGTACCTGCACGTTGTTCAGAATACCAGATGAAGCCATTCCTCTCTTTTCTGCACTGACCATATAAAGCAGTTCTCCAATCTAAGCCAGTAATTTTTATTTTTCTTGCACAGACATCTTGGCAAAACTATCATGAAATTTTAAATCTTCATGAATTTAACAGTTTGGGGATACTATGTATGGATTTTTTTTTTTACTAAAATGTATTTGTGTTAAAATAAATCGGAATAAAGTTATTTACCTGTAAAAATCAGCTATGTGATTCTTATTTTACTCCATTACTCAGAAATTCGAAGCAGGGCTTTTACTTCTTTGCCAGACTGGATAACTACAATCTATATGAATTTTCTGCCTCAATTCACCTTTTTATTCCAGACCTGTCTAATTACACCTTTCTCAGGAATGGAAATGAGTGAAGAATGCAAATGTAAAAAGATATTATCCCTCAT
This sequence comes from Eudromia elegans, assembly GCA_003342815.1. NCBI lineage: Eukaryota > Metazoa > Chordata > Aves > Tinamiformes > Tinamidae > Eudromia > Eudromia elegans. The sequence continues at coordinate 645,955 of PTEX01000073.1, read as the reverse complement.
GTGAAAGAAACCAAACATACGTGCATAGCTTCAAGATCCACCACACCAGGAAAGGCAGCAATCCCAAAAACACAGGTTGATTACTAGGACAGGATTCCAGACACTTAAATTACCATTAACTGCATTCTGCTTAACTCTGATGGAATTAAGGAGACTTTGCCTTGAAAAGTTCTTTCATGCCCAAGAATAGATTTGCTTTCAAAATCTAATAAAGCTCCTTTGCTGGCATGGAATAAGAACACACAAACTGAGCAGTTTCTTCCCACCACTCGTTCCTAAAGCAGCAGCCTAACACACAATTCAGGAACTCATCTAAATGAACTAATTGCCGTGCTGGGCGAGATTAAAAGGCGCACAAACTGAGTCAGCTGTTCACGGGAGGCTGTTCTAATGGGACTGATAGTTACCCTCGTTTGACTACTCCAATCCATCCTTCACCTGTTATTCACATAACACACACAATAGCTAGACTCCGTCTTACCTATTTTGGTGTCTAAAATTCAGCTTCCTACATTTTGAGTTGGGTTAGGGTAGATAACTGGTAACTGGTACCAACTTGAGTGTACCTTAAGCTACACGACTATGAGAAGAAGTAAGATCAGCAGCGAGACCCTATACCTGATGGAAACATATCAGTCCAGAGGTAGATAACAGTCAGGCCCAGTGACAAGTAATTATGAATTATGCTGACTGTTAACACAAGAGGCTGCAGTTGGAAAAGGACAATCTGATAGCTAGCGTACAAAGAGGCTCATCATAAATCAGGCAAACCAGCAAATCAGACAGCAGAAAAGTCATAAATCCTGAACATTTCTCAGCGTTTGGGAAGAAACCCCTTTTGGTGTTGAAAAGAAAGATATATTCTATCAGCTTCATATTTTTCTAAGAAAAAACAGAAATAAACTGGTCTGACAGAGACAAAATGCTGTATCCTCAGGGACTGATTACTCCTTGCATGCATTCAACTGTCAGTTTACAGAAATGCCCCTGATGCAGATGTCCAAGTACAGAGAGCAGAAAATTCAGAGCGTGTCTTGCAGGCAGAACCAGGAGAACAAGGGCCAAGCTACCGCGGATCAACCTTCAAGCACACGCTGAGCCTGTGCCACGTGCCACAGCAGCACAAACCCGGGATGAGCTCCACGCATTCCCGCACGAGCTCTTGGAGCTTCCCCCGCGGTCGGTGGGCACCGCGTCGGAGGTGCTGTGGATAAACGAGCATCCCTGCACGGATCAAAGGGGTGGCACCTCGGGAGTGTTTCCTCCTCAAATGCTGCCTATCACTTAACGTTCCAGGTCACACCACTCGCCCAAGGCACCCTGAATAGTCGGAAGAGAATCACACCACCCCGAGGTGATTCGGCTGACCTGTGTTAGACGCTTCTCTTCAAACAGGTGAACCACCTATTCCTCTCCTCTGACTGTAACAAAGTGAATCATCTCAGAGGAAATTGCCAGTTGCTTCAGATTAACATGCCTGATTTTGGACATAGGATAAATATGACCATATATTTTAATTAAAAGTTGTTTTGGATCAATGGGAAAAAAAAATTACATTTTTAATAGGTTATAGGTGCGGCTATGGGTTAGAGATGCCGCTCAGTAGCAGCTTATATCTACATCTATAGATACCGCATAGCTATATTCATTTTCTATCACTGAACATAAATTTGTCTTAAGAAAATAGACAAAATGAAGGTGTCATATCTCAGTAGAAATTATAAAAATTGTGCCGTTATGTTCATGTCCAGAAGAAGAAACTCTTGACCTCATGGACAAGGGAGCATTAACACATCAGATTAAATTTAGCAAGAATAATAGCAATGGACAGTCATGTTACAAAACACATGCATAGATATTACTAAATGGAAGTGAGAGAAAAAGGAAACAAAAAATAAAATCAAGAAGGAAATTTTATTTATTAAAAATCTTTGCTCTTAATTCAGAGTAGTTTCAGTGTCAGAGATAATTCATGAGAGACAAAGGTTGCAAAAAATGTGTGCAAAATAAAGGCTTAGAATTTTCTATTCTACCTAAACCTGAATCCTTCAAGAAGTGCAGTGCCTGACCCACAAAGCTAATATGCAAAAGCCTGTCCCACACGAGGTGGAGCGACTCAGAGCCAAATGGAGTAAAACCTTGCTTCCAGATACAAAGCCATTGGGGATTACTTTAATAGAGAACACTTAAGTCATCATCTTTGATAGGTGAGGCTGCCTCATTTATCAAAAATCTATGGTGAAATTTAATTTTCATGTGAGTCAAAGACAGCAGTGGCAGCATTGCTCCTTGTTGCTGATCTGTGCCTGTTGATGCTTTCTGAAGTGGAAATGATGGATGCCACATGTTCGAGCTGTGATTAAATTTGCTTTGACAAAGCAGCATGGAAATCTGATTTTCAATAGACTCTTGCATTTCACCTAGTGCTGAGTAAACAGATACAGAACATAATGCTATACGGTTGTCAAGCTGATGGCTAATTCATTGTGCCAGTCCAATCAATCTATCCATTAAAATATCACCTGTCAATACCAGGTAGGTTCAGTTCAGAAATTATGTGGAAACAAGAAGCTCTTTAGAAGTAAACACAGTCAAAGCGGAATGTGTCGAAAGTTATTTCTGCAGATTGGCCCAGCAGCTTACATGAGCCCCTGGAGCAAGGATGGCAGAAGCTCTTTGCTTCCGCGGGCCTCACGCTTCTTAAACATAGCTGCCATCATCCACTCAGGCTACCATGTACCAAAGTTATCTCTTCCCGTGTTACTGTTTGACAGGAATGATGCAGAAAATGGCATTAAAAATAAAATTCACCTAGACACTATTATCCAAATACCTGAAAATCCTGTACCTTCAGTGACTTCTGAAAGAGAAGTCTTCATTCCTTCACTGAATGGGAATAGGTGGGTGCAAGAAAGCCGCAGATGAGATCTTTGACCACCCTGAGCCCAGGCACCAAGACCTACCTTAGTACCCCCTGTCTGGATGAAATTTGGATTTTACCCACCACAGCAGCAGCTCTGTAGACATGTCTGCCCTCTTTGCAGTGCCTGAGGTCTGCTGCCTTAACCACACATGGGCAGCATGTTGCTCTCAATACTGTCTCTGCTTTCAGTGCTCAGCTCCTACTCACACAGCAAATTGCCACAGCGTGGTAAGAGGTATTTACATATAACCTGTAAAAAATGTCAAAAGCATCAGTGTAATGGCCTTTGCTTTTCTTTTTTTTTAGGAAAAAGATGTTGAGAACTAGAGTAGCATAGAGGCTACATCGTAAAACAACCCCCAGCCACCTGACAGGCTCAAGTAGAGCAGTAATTAGAAGGTTATTTTAAGCTTAATTGAATCATGATGAAAAGAAAAAACATGCTAATAGCAACTAACAATGGTAGCGATTTCTCTCTCCTCTACCCAGACCTTCATGACTTCAAAAAATAGTCTGTTTTAATACAGTCTCCTTCCTTAGGAGAAAGAGAAAAATAAAAGAATTAATATAGATTAAACAAGAAAAACTTGAAAGCCCTTGACTCCAAGTCATATAAGAGCAGTCACATCCAGTGGTTGGCTTTGTCAGAAAACTATAATGGAATAATGCCATTTTATTGACAGAAAGTTAAGACATACTCCGAGTTCTTCTAAGTTTATGTAGCCAACAAATGGCAGAATAAGACTGTTACCATCCTCATCAGTATTGCCCTCCATTCCTAAACTAGACTATATCAACAGTTTGTTCTCCATACAGTAACACTTAACACACCTGGAGCTGGCAGGTTTGTTACCAACAGAAAGGTCAGGGCGCTGAAGTACCCTGAAAATTCCCACCAGCTGAACTGAGCAATAACTAGGATCTCCAGCTTCAAGATGAAACATCTGCCGGGCAGCTCATACAATGCCATTAACACACAGAAGAAAATGACCAAAGTTTAAATTTGACTATTACCTTGGACCATTCAAAAACTATTTCAAGCTCGAAGTGATACAACTTCAACAAGTTTGTGAATGGAACATCCATTCAGACATTATTTTAAAATATCTGCTTTCCCCTTTATTTGCTGTTGTACTATGTCATACTAATTGAAGTTGAAACAGTAATTTCCACCCCAGATCACACCAGTGTCTGCCTACTCAAGCATCCCATCCCTAAAAACAGCCATGTGAGTGAAAGATTGTGCATGGTCATAGAAATCTTACTGCAACTTTCTAAAACATTCTCTAAAGTAAATTTAATCTATCTATCTAGTAAATTTAATTTATCTAAAGAGTGTACAGTGTGATGATTCAGAAAGACAAGCAGATGAACATGAGATCTAAGTCCAAATCTAAAATAGAAAGATCCCTGTCAAAACTTTCATCTGTGAGAAGATGGATGGCAACAATTTACTTTTAATTTTGCTGGTCATGTTTAGAGACTCGCTGAAAAAAAATCCTGGAAAATCAGCTATATTTATAGAACTTGTACCAAATTTCTCTAAAACTGCTTGATACATGCAATGGATTACATGATTCAAATGGCTCAAGCCCGCTTTGACCCAAGCTAACTTATCCCAAGAAAGCAGCCCTTAGCTGGTTAGAGCTAGTACTTTGGGTCCAAAGGAAGGTAATTTCCTGTATATTAAGTGTGGGAAACAAGCTCTGTTTCTTTGTCGGCACACTCTTTTCAGTTCCATGCCAGGTCCATGGTTGAGGATGTGTCCAAGGATCATCAGAAGGTCTTTTCACTTTGCTAAAGACATATCAGGTCGCTCAGAAGCATCTCTTGGACTCAGATACATATTCTAGAGGTTTACCAGGGTTACTGCCTAAAGTACGAAGCCATGTTCACACACAACCTGGCTGAACAGACCTTCTTCTCAGGGGAGAGCACGGATGGTGGTAGAAAAGCACTGTACATGTAGCTTCCTGTACATGTCTGAGCATCCTTCTTGTTACTGTTGGTATCTACAGGGTATCCTCTCCTGACTTTCGGCATCCTCGCACAGATGCCTTCCATAAACGTGGCATCTTTTCAATTCGCTTTAAGAAATCTGCTGGATCATCCTGGCTCGCGTCACAGTGTAAATTTTCCATACATTCTGAATAGGAAACTTGCTTTCTTTTCAGCTTCTTTTCTTGAAATCACTCTTTATTCAAAATAAACTGAGATTAAAGACTAGTGAAAATCTACCATAACCAGAACAGGTAACACAGCTACAAATATTTGAAAGAGACAAGGGTGAGGAATGAAAGAAAAAAGGTGTGTATTGTCTAGCTACACCAAGATCAAATATGAAAGCAATCTCTTGCCTTCTGTCCAGGTGGTGACTTCAGCGTACCACTGTGTCTGCCTTGCTGCATACGCTACCCTAACAGATTGCCTTCATCAGAGCAAGCCCGCTCCTAGGGAATGCATGTGTCTCAACAGGTAATTTCCTCTTTGCAAACCCCTGCAGGTCCAGACAGAATTAACTTTCCCTACTTCGAATGTATTTACGACTTCTCCTTCCTCTCAGTAATTTAATTACTTTCAATTTATTCAGAGGACAGTCTCACCACTCTTTGAAAACAAAGTTGTTTCTTCCTTTGCATGCAAGTGCTGCCTTCTTAGATGAGGTGTCCTATCTCAAGAAGTAAATAAACTGCTTCCTGTCAGAAGTAGAAGACTTCCAGGCTTCCAGTCTTCCCCCCACCTATATAAACCAATGTACAGGTTTCAATCAGAAGCATGTCCGCCCCTCTGGAACTTGCATTTTGTATTTGTGTACATTAAGAATCATAATCTGGAACCAGTAGCTAACTGGGAGACCAAGAAGCTCTCCACTGGCTCTAGAATATGTCCAAGGACAATTGTCATAAACTGCTCCAGTAGAGCAGGAAGCCTAAATCTGTCTGGATGGGATAAGGGAAAGGATTCCTGCTCACACTGAGCTGGTGGAAGTTGTGTGGGTTCAAGAAACATCTTACACGTGTTCCAAGGCTTAATGCTAGGCAGATTAATCAAATAAAGCTTTGGAAACCATAGGAATCAAGGGCAAATTTAAGAATTCTGTTTTTCTAGTCCCTTTAGAAGGGATTACATCTTAGAATTTCAATGTCTTATTGCTTTGAAGAGACCACTACGAATCCATCCACCTTTTGACAAGGGTCACTTGGAAGGGGCACTGTGTCAACAGATCACTCCTATCTGGCTTCTGGGCTAGATTTCCTGTTCCTTTTTATACCAGAATTCAGGAGACTACAGGAACTGAGCAATCTGACAAAGACACTTAGAGTAAGTATTTGATTAAGTTCTTTGGTTGACGTTTGAGTAGCTGAGAGATATGACAGGCAAAAAGGAAGAGATAATATATCAAGGTACGTGAAAAGTTTCAGCAGCAGTTGCCAGATATAAGCAACATGCAGAACAGTTACAGTGTGCTCAATAGTCTAAGATTTTAAGTCTTAGACCATCTTAACACATTGTCCAATGCTCACGGGACATAAGTACAAATTTTCGTTATTCAACGTGTTTTATTAAAGGTTAGATTATAACTCAGGTAGAAAAGAAACGGCTAAGCCTATGACAATGCTGTACAGGCAAGGAGCACTGTAACTGGTAGGAAAGGGATGTTCCACACAGGCCACAACTTTGTGTCAATATTAAAATATTAAACTGATTCAAAATTGGTTTATGTATTTCAAGAAGAAGCTCTAACACCTTGGCTCAATGAATTAGCAAACCTGAGGTACCATCAACAGTACTTCTGCAACCATATACTACACAATTAAAAAGCTCTAATAAAAATCTGCACTCTAAAATGCTCCCTAAACGATTTAATTTCTGTCAGCTGCTGGAAGTTTCAAATATACTTTCATAATTAACTGCCTGATCTGTCTAAGTTTCTGTGAAAACAAAGCTGTAATTATTGAAAATTATTTTTGAAGAACTCAAGCCATTGCTAGAGCAGGGAAAACAAACATTAAATTTAAGCTCTGGGTAAATTTACAGCAAACAGGAAAGCATTAATTCAAGTGTCAAAATAGGCTCTGGACAGAAAAAAAAATGAGGCACAAGGAATACTGTTAATCATGTCTTAACCAGATTAGCATTAAACCTATGAGATAAATTAACCACCAGACATGAAGTAGTAGCATTTCCCTCCACACCAACACAAACAGAACTAGCAAATTTATCTTTGACAAAACAGAAACACCTCCCATAATTAAAGCAAAACCAGGGTAATATTTAATGAAAACAGAATAAAACACCATCATCTCCAGCAGAAGGGAGGAAAGAGGGAGGAAAGAAATACTGGCTCTAACAAACCACAGAAGAAAAGTACTATATGAAAAACCTAGAGTGAAAAACCTAAAGCTAACCAAGAAAAAAAATGCAAAGATGTCAGCCCAAAATATTTTCCCTGTGAAAACATAAATTTTATAGGAATTAACTCACAAGAAGTTATTCTTTGAAGGCTCAATTTTTATAAAATAAAAGTATTAACAGCTTGATTAATGGGGAAATAAAAAGACATTTAGAAAAAATGAAGTTTGGAGTAAGAAAAAATAATTACTTTCTCTCTATGGAAAATGGTATGTACTTATTAGACTGGCTGCACTTGCAAATATAGGTGATAGCTGGCTGCAAAAACAGGAATATTTTCATTTTTTAAATTATTGCTTCCAATTTAATTCCTGTTTGTCTCAGCACAGTCAAATGGTTGCAGAAATCCATGTGCCTATAGGACATTTCTACTGTGGAAGGAAGAAACAAGAGGAACCAAAAGAAGTTTGCGAAAAAGAAAACAAAATGAAAAACAGGACTGCCCTTCCGTGAAAGACTTAAGGCATCTGACAAGCATTGTGAGAGGAGACAATAATATTGCCTTATTAATATTTTTAAACATCCTAACGAATGACAATCTCGAGCTTCAGCTATTATGGACACAGAAGAGTACTTAGGAGGCACTTTGGAAGCCCGTCACTGACCATGAACGTGGCCAGATATCCCGGGCAAAATGGTCTTCACGTGGGGAATTTGACTGCACCAAACACAGGAGTGAGAATTTTCCTACCATAAGGTATCAATTACACTCGAATGTGATCCAGTCCTTGTTGCAGAATAACAGAAGGGTCTTTCTTCTTGGAAGGCTCCAACATGGACAATATGCTCACCAACAGGAAAATCCAGTCGTCTGGTGAATATGGCTTTCCTTTAATTTGTAAGTGCCAATCAAACAGACATGTATGGCTGAGCCCGTAGATTACCCCCAAGAACATTGGTGTGGTCATTTGTTCCTCATGACACTTGATGCATGATTTGTCACCATTTCACATCCCGCTGTTGGATAGCCAGCACAGCCTAGGAAGCCACCACAGACAAAGTGGCTCAGGAGCACAATTTCAGCAGGGAACAGAGTGCTCCTGTGGGGAGCAGGCCCTTCTAATGTTTTCAGTTTGGAAAAAAAGAATAAAAATTAGTTTGGAAAAACAAATCTATCCATTTCTCTACGGGTCTTGACACAGATTAACTGCCACTGGTACCTGAGGTCATTTTTGCAGCATAGTAAGGGGTCCAATAGTGTAACAAATCTGCGTTATCTACGTTCTGGAAGAGAAAGGATGATGAGTCTCTCTAGGATAGTAATGGACATACTAAGGGTTCTACCTTAGGTTTGCCAATTGTATTTTAAGCTTGTTTCATTTCCATCTTTGGACTCCACAAGCAACCTATCTGCTCAGCTGGACTATATACAATATACCAGAGCTATCAGCTTCTCATGGCACAAATAGAAAGCACAAATTGCTTTTGTCATTATACAGTGGTAAAATCATGCTCTGAAACCATCTATCAGTTCAGAGAGCAGTTTTCCAGCCAAACAAACCCACGCATATGAGAAAACAGGAATAATTTAATCCAGAAAACACACAGGTTCCTTCTTACATAAATATTAATTTGACTCTAGGTTATACTCTCTCTGAAAAAAGTTATAATAACTTTCAGATTAGCAACAGACTATGAAGGAGGATGAGCCAACACAAATGCGTTACTAACAATAAGGAAACATAAGAAATTCTTTTGCCCATAACAACGTAAAATACCTTCAATAGCAACTTTTGCTTTGACTCACAGCATTTTGATAGGTAGCATTAATACAATAGTAATAGCTCAAAGTTTTCACCTGACTACCCAAATTGACAAGAATTTTATTGTTATTTATCCACAGCCAGGGAGAGATGTGTGTGAATATAAATCATAATGTTATCAAAAGTCCACAGCAGTGGGTAAAAAGAAAAAAGAAAAAAAAACAGCAAGAAGAGTTTATCAGGGATAAATAAGCTATGTGTCACTGAGGTTTGCTACATAAATCAGGAAGGAACTGGCTAAAGCAATGTTAGTCTGACTAATTCATTGGTTAACAGGCTGCATCAGAGACCTGCCCAGGCCACTCTCAGCGATCCTAACTAAATAGTCCCTCTGCACTGAAAGGCCCTCTCAAGGTCAGACCCTGCCATGCTGGCCATTAAAGACAGTGCCAGAGGCATAAGGCACTGGATGAGGCAGTTGTCACATACATATTGTTACCACCTACTGTATAATCTGCTCCCAACACACTTCATTATCTTTTACATTAAAAGCCAGAAAAGGTTAAACAACATATTACCTGGATTTTATGCATCACATCGGTACACACAGTAGCACATCCACATATAAGACCCTGGTAACACTTGGCTCTCAGTGTTCAGCAAGGTCTGACAGGTCTAGAGCTAAATGTCTTGCATTCAGCTCCCAATCACAGTGCATTAGTAGTTTCTGGAAAACTTCCTAGCAGATTAATCTTTTCATTGTCAATTATTGTCATCTTTGTCATCTTTAGATTAACACATGAAATTCTAAGGACACAAACAAGCCACAGATACAAGATTAATTCCAACAGATCTTATTCATAGTTTACAATAGAAGAAATATGGACAAGTCATAGTTTCTTTTCTAGATGCATGTTCACTCAGGACACTCAAACTGGAATTCCAATTAACCCAACATCACAGGTTATTTGTTGAACATTTGTCTTCCAAGTTCATGAGTTAAATTAGATCAAACTCTGTGCCTTGTAATACAAGTGAGCACACTTACGTTTATCTTAATTTTTAAGTGAATTAAGATAAATCAAGTAAAGGCCATCACAATTCTGACCTAGAAAGGTTGAGCGTGGATTTAATCTAATCTAACTAACTTAAATTTGGATGTTTAGTGAAAGCAAAGAGTTAGAACCTAATTTAATTAATCTACTTTAAAAATCAATTTGGATTAGTTTTCCCAAATGACCCTGTGTGGACAAACCCCTGCTCTCCCAGCACACATAGAAGTATCATTGTGCTAGCCTGTATAGTTTGGTAAGACAGCATCAAATTTTAGGTAATAAAAAAGTGCTGGACTAGCAAACAAATATCCCAGATAGCAGCATAATTATGTACCTCTGCTAAACTGACCAAATTCCAATGAAATATTGCCAACAAACCATGCAGAGAAGCAAGAACTTCACATTGACTTGCTGCGCTCCCTGTCCTGGAGTGATTTTGCTCCTGAGACGCTGACTCCAGCCACTGTCTCACAGCGTTGGGCAATGCCAGCCAGCACTCCAACTTCAGCTAGAAGTCACACAACGAATGCTTTTTGCCCAGAGTGACTGTGCCCTGTCATTCACAGGGCTGGGCAGAAATCGCACATCTGCACCAGCTCCTACAAACCACATACACTAACATGGAGAGCAGGAGATATTGGGGAGAGAGAGGCAGAACAGTGTGTACTGCGCTCTGTCTCAGAGCCTGCACCGAGTTTTCAGCCAAGGCCAGACTCCCAGTCAGCATCCACACTTGCACAGTTTTGTCTACCGGGCTTCAGAGAACAGGGACTTTCTCCTACATTTTTCACAGTGCTCCAAATTGATTGGAACAATTCTCCAGTTTATCTCCTGCTGCAGCCCATTTAGAAATCATTAGCTGGAGCAGGAACTTTAAGATCTGCTGCTGAAATTGGGCAGTTGTGTAGATGCAAAAACATGATTCTGGGTTCGGAGACAGTAAGTGGGACCAGGAAACTGCAACTCAGCAATGACAAATATTTAACTTGAGGGCAGAGAAACTGTAATTCCGGACCTGGATACTCTTGGATACCGATCTGCAAAGGCAGTGCATCTTCCTTGTCTTCCTGCTGGATATCCACGCAGTGGGCTTCACAGCCAGGCTCTGAGCATTTACTCTGAGGCTACAGCTCTGCCTTCCTACTCTGCCTGCATTGGAAACCAAAGTGCTGTCATGAAAAGCGCTTCAAAAGCCCCTAATTCCTCCTATTCACTACAGTTATATAGAATAAAGACACAAATTCGGATCCTGAATTCTGTCTTGAGGACCAAATGTCTAAAGCTCAGCAGCTGCAGTGCTGAAACCTGTAAGTCTAAGTGCTGTAGCCAAAGCACCAAGGATGATAAACTGAAAGGCTATCCTAAAGCCAAAACTATTCCGAGTTTGACACTGAGAATATCCACAAGTCTCTGCCTGCCATTTGCCATGGCAGATCCAAAGAATTTAAGACAAAATAAGACTAAGAACTAGGCATTGCAAGAAAACAGGACCAAAAGAAAAAACTACAGAATAGAAAAGAATTTTTCATCAGTGGAGACAACCTAATTTTTCAGTAACTCTGCCTCTCTTAAGGGATGACTGTACACTTGATAGTTTGCTCTGAATCACCATCGCCAAAAGCCTCAGGACCAGCAAAAATTTATACAAAAACAAACTGGTATTTTCATCTGTGAAGAAAGCTTCTGTAGTTCTCCAAAATGCCACAGATTCAGTTCACGCAGTTATTCTGAAGTACAAAAATAGCTGCTTAATAGAGGAAGCTGCGAGATGACCAGACATCTGCTGCGACAGTCCTCTCGCCCCGCTCCGGTGAGTCACCGCCGTAACGCACAGCAGCAGCGCGAGGCTGCTCTCCCCCAGCCTACTTAGCTCCCCACAGACCTTGTCCCAACAGACACTGCTTCGAGGTCATCGTAACGAGGAGGACCAGGTCCCAGATGGTTCATGAAAGCTCACTCAAAACTAAACGTGTTAGAACATAACACGTCTCTTGCACGGAAAGGCTGAGAGGGCTGGTACTCTTCAGCCTGGAGAAGAATGAGGGGGGCTCTTATTGATGCCTGTAAATATCTGTAGATATCAGTAGAAATATCTTCTTTCCAATGAGGATGACTGGGCCTGGAACAGGTTGCCCTGAGACATGGTGGAGTTTCCTTCCTTGAAGATACCCAAAAGCCGTGTGGACAGGGTCCTGGGCAACACGCTGTACATGACCCAGCTTGAACAGATGGTTGGACTAGATGATCATCAGAGGCACCTTGCAAGCGCAACCCTTCTCTGACTCTGAGGTAATGCCAGAGAGGTTTGCAAGGAATGCATGGGCCTGTGTGAGAAAAGGAGTGAAAGCTAAGGCATTTCTGTTGAGGAGATTCCCATAAAGTCCAGTTCTGTTAAGTTTTTTAGGAATTTAACTGAGATATCTGCAAATACACCTTCACTGTTTACTGCCTTTCCAAAGCAGGGCATTCTTTACTTGTTCATATCTGTATTTCATTGCTATTAATATTTTCTTAACTAGCACAAGTTTAACCCCTGATTTAACCCCCTGTGGCTGTACTGTTTTATGTCAGTGTTTGCATGGCATTGTCTTCTCAAACTACTAGCAGCTACACAACTCCAATTGCTTTCCTCTCCCTGTCCCACTTTAAAGCTTGCTGAAGAAATGCCTGCCCACGTCTCAGATGAGCATAAACATCTCTCAGATTTTCTATATCTTCTTTAAATGCAGCTGATGATAGAAACTACTACAATCAAATGACTATTTAGTAACTAATGAAAACAATGGTTAAGAGTAAACTGAATTTACCTTTGGCTTGTGTGTCTCATGCATTACATCATCTTTATTCTGTACTAAGCCTCACTCATCATGCAAAAGAAGAGGAATACTCTGTGTTCCTTCTGTGTGACTCAAATCAAAGGTAATCCATAGCTCTAATGCCAAAAGCAAGGGCAGGGACAGCTGCTAAGCTATATGGAAGCTCCCAGAGCAAATGTTGCAGAAAGGGAGTTGGAAAGATTAGAGGAAAGGAAGAGGCTTGTAGCCTCCCTCAGCCCCACTCCCACTGGGCCTGTAAATCCTGAAAAATCCTGTAGAGCCCCCCCCCCAAAAGCATTATACATTTAACATAAATACATTTTTCTCATAAAGAAGTTAATAAATGTTTCAGGGACGTTTATCTTCAGACACTCCCACTTTTAACAGTGATTTGGATTTAAAAAGATGATGCCCAAACAGACATGCTTTAACCGGCTTTACTTAGCCGGTGAGAGGTTAGTTCAGGCTCCATCCCGTGCCCCATACAACCAGCAAGGCAGTATCTCACCGTTCCAACACAGCGAGGCACAAAGCAAAGCTTTAAGACATGTGAGCTGGAATTCTGACATGAAGATCAGGCTGACTTTAAAACCGGTGCCATTTTGGGAGATCACACCTTCCCTTGATTGTAAGAAGTAAAGAAAGACATCCAAAGTTTTTGCGCTGCAATGAACCCTTTTAAAATAGGCCACTTCTGCACAAACTAGATGGAGGATAGGAGCAAAGGAAACAAGCTGAGGAAAGAAAATATTCACGTAGCAATCTTAGGGCATTAATCCCCATACTATACTAATATTTTAAGCCTCTATACTAAGAGTCAGCATTTTCTTAACTACCTTTTCATATTTCAGGAAACTACAATCCTGCGTGTCAGGCACAGTTCATCCTGTCCTTGAAAACAATAAATTATATTTTCTTCACATGAGGCAACTATCTGATGAACATCTGTAAACAGTACATATTAAAATCTATTTGATCTAAATACACAAAAGAACCACAGACTTTTTACTGATGCTTCTGAAACTGAAATATCAACAGAGCTGGGAAGCAGGTCCGAAGGACTACTTCATTAACTGGAGCCTTTCACATGGCTTTTTACAGTATTATAATGACAGTCATCAATTCTGGCATTCAAGGACAGGAGATGATTCATAGCAGACTACATCAAACTAATTAAAAGCATCTTCCACAGTGCAAGACGAAAACGCTGTGATCTGCTCTATGTAGACCACAGGTGAAAATTATGCTGGAGAAATACCGCAACCTAGTTTCTTACCTGTTAAAATGGACTACATCCGAAGCACAGTATTCCCAGTGTTCACACAAAAGATGATGGATTTGCTATTCAAAATAATCGGATCAAAGGGAAAGCAAGATGAAATTCAGTAAGGGGTTATGAATTCAGCAACTGTATCTAGGTTCCCACATAGCACTTTTAATCAGTAAATGTAAAAGCACTTATCATCGCTAAAAAAAAAAAAAAAGGTAATAACTTTTTTTTCATGATATAATCTACCAGGTATTTTTACAACTGTCTATGATAAAAATATCTGCAAGACTTTTAATAAAACTAATGATAGTGAACTTGGACTTTTATCACCATTTTCCAGCAAAGTGAGAGTAAGAGTAATGAAGATGCCCACTGCATTGTATTTTCTTTTTTTTTCTGATCCCTTTAAATTCTGATTTAAGGATTCTCTTCTCTCTGACACAGCAAATTGAAAATGTTTTTCTTCCCAAAATTTCCATCTTTCAGAAGCATCGTTAGCTGTGATCAGCAGGGATCTTGATCAAAGGCACTAGGCCTTCACTGTGTGTCTAGGTGAAATAAAGAGGAAGGCACACCAACAATATCAAAAATAGTGTTTTCTCATAAAGTATCAGAGGTGCAAAACCAGGCTTGTAATGAAGGAAAAAACATGGATAATGGTAGAACAGTACTACACACACTGCCTAAAACTCCGGCACACGCTCTTGAGACTAAGCAGTTGGTGTTCCTGACCAGCAAATCTTAAAGGGATTTGCAAGTGTCAAGCAAGACCATCCCATTATTAAGAAACAAAGGGTGTAGGTGTTGTTGGGGGTGAATGCCCACCATTTTCCTGAAACATTTGCAAACCTACATAGCTTACTATCATTCTTTTTGCTGGAAAATGTAGCTGGAGTTTCCAGTTTATCCTAAAATCAGAGTTCTCCAAACATCTTTATATATATAAAAAAATATGTATTTACAAAAAAAAAAACACACAAAAAAACCCCCCAAAACCAAACAAAAAAACCCCTCCCCAGCTCTTCTGGTTGTTATTTCCTTTGGCCACACTTCTAATGGAGCCTATCCCCAAGTAGAAAAGCATGAAATTGGTTTGTTGCTCACTTTTTGCATGAGCTTTTGTGTACAGTGGCAGTGCAATTTCTGCCCACTTACAACAACACAACCAACTCCATGCTAAGCATGTTGTTCAGTCTTTCAGGAAATGAACCAAACCTGACTTTTTAACACATTTTTATCTTTCTGAAAATACTGGAACACAATACGGAATAATAAATATAAAAGAAGTACTTCTTGTCATCTGTGTCAAAAGCAGAAAACTATAGGAGGTAGCTTGCAAAACCAAAAAGTGGATAATTAAAAAAACAGAGGTATTTAAGTACCTCGTAAGGAACTGCATAAGAAACCTGACAAATTAGGGGAGGACATAAGTGAAGAAGGATACATAATAAACTACTGCAGAGGTGCTAAATTGACTGCTTTCTATTTGCAGTCTCAGAAAAGCAAGGGAATAAACAGTGAAACTGAAGGGCAAAGGTAACACATTTAATATTAATAAAAAGATTTATTTAATATTTTAAATCATGCATAATTAACAACAGAAGTCATTCCATACATCTATATGTATATCACACACGTCTCTGTTATCCAAAAAGCTTAGAAGGATTTTCAACCAGATTAGATACTTAAAATGATGATGAAAACAAACCATTACAACAGATAAGAAAAAAATAATGTTAAAAACTTGCAATGTTTCAAAGAGTAAGCTGTGTCAGATGGTTACTGTGCAGCACTGTCAAATATGGGATACTGGGCAAAAAATGTTACTGGTTTGCTCCAATCCATTCCCGATTTTCTCCATTGATGATATTGAAAAAGGAGCACAGAACTAATGGCAGAAAATCCCAAACAGATTTGGGATCCCAGAAGCAAAAATCTGGTAAAGAGCAAAAAACCAGAAAAAAAGTAGTATTATCAATAAAATGTGAAGAGAGGAAAACTAGAGAAAAACTTATTTTAAAGAAATTTACTCTGTCTGGGGATTTATGATTAATGAGGCACTTCAGAAGCAGCTTCCATGTTACCCGGCACTCAGAGCAATCCACTCCCTGCGCTCACTCCCTGCAGTCCCTGTCTGGAATGAGCCGAACTGGCTGCTGAACATGTTCCCAAATGTGCTACTCGCCCATAGATGCTCTTGCTAGAACCCACCTGCAAACAGCGTGCTGAAGGAATGCTCTATCCAGAGAAACACAACGACTCTTGGCGTTCCAGGGAAGTAACGAAAAGCAAGCTAGATTAAATAAATAAGTTGATGGCATATTGCTATTGCCATCTTTTCAATTACAGGGGGGAAATTGATAAGCAAAATATAATTGCCTAATTAAACCTTTATGGGGAAAAAATAAACACGCTCCTAGAAAAATGAATGCACCCATTTCTGCCAACTGGCCTTTCTCCACAGAAGACCTAGGCACTTAGATTGGATTTCTCAGTCACAAGGGTCAGCTTCCAATCCCAGAGAAATTTCTGTGTTCCCTGACACGAAACCCGAACTTCCATAGCAAGTTGAATAGGAGTACCAGGAAGGGACCCACAGTCTGTCCCGGAGCAAAATCTTCCCTTGCCTCCAGTCGACGTGGACGCCACGTGAAACCAAGGCTCCACACAAGAATGTGTTTCGATGGGGCTTAAACGAACCTACCTCCTGAAGCCGAGAGCTCGTCCTGGATGACTGACTGCTCCTGGAAGAGCCGTTCCCAAGGCTTTCAAGAGTCCCACCACAAGAGAGAGTCCTGTTTAAGGCACGAACAGCCAAGGCTCTGGAAGAGCACGCCCTAAGCTTTCCACGGGAGCCTCCCCGATCTCTCGCGCCTCTGTCCCTGTCTCCGAGGTTTTCCCTGGAGGGTCTCACAGCTGGCCAGCCTTCACCCCCGCTAAGCCCAGCCGCGTCACAAGGGGAGCGGAGCCGCTGCGGGAGGAAGGGGCGCGCGGGCTGCCACCCCTCCCGCCTCCGCCTGGAGCGAGGCCGGTTCACGACCCCCCGCAAGAGCAAGCCCTGCAGACCTGCCGCACGCGGGGGCCTGAGCTGCCACCGGCCCGCGTGCCAGGCACCTTCTGCCCTGCAGCCCGGCTCCTCACTCCGGGCACGGCCCGACCGGGTGCCACAAACGGTGGGGACCCGATGGGTGCATGAAACGGCAGCCTGCAGCACAAGTCTGAGCTTCTCCCGGCTCACAAGGATGGCCCTGGCCGAGGAGGCCCCTTGCCCGCCTTCTCACACACACCTCCATGGGGGCGAGCTGGAAGGTCCTACAGTAAACACGTTTCTGCTTTGGCTCCCTCCCTCCCCTGCAGATCCACTCCTCTTCGTGCAAACACAGACAGGGTCGCTGCCTTACCTAAGGTTCACACACCTGTGCGGCTTCCTGTTTTAAAACACATTTAAAAATTAATGATTTTCTTCTTAAACTTCCTTAAAGGCTTCTGGCAATCAACCTCAGATTGCATCTGTCTTTAAATCAATCCTTCTTCTCATTTTGCAATGGCTATCAAAGACATAGAGGGTATGAAACATTAAGCTCAGCAGAACTTCTTATTAAACTTCCTTTTCCCTCCTTTGCTTTAATCATTTCCCATCTCATTGCAGATCTCTGCAGACCTTTCTTCCCTCCCTTGGGCTTGCTGAAATTTTCCATCCTTCTGTTGCTATTTATTTCCCTAGTTATATTATTTGAGCCTGCACGGGGTTTTGACAACCTAAAATCCATGGACAATACAAAATACAAGTCTGAGAGACTTTACAGTCTGTTTTTCTGTATTACAGCAGAGAAAGAAAGGAATCTTGGACTCTTTTCTTGTAATAAAAAAGACAAGCAGGAGGTGAAAAGGGTCTGGCCCAAAATCTCGATGGGTTAGTACATTATAAAAATCTATCTAGTTGTCGATTACAAGTGACTGAACCTACCAATGCTGTTGCTTCTTGCACGCGGAAGGGAGAGGAGGCTCCATTACCACTGCCAAGGAAACGACAGCATGCAGGCCACACCAGGGCCAAGGGGCGTGCAGCCCAGGACCTTCAGTAACAGAGCAGGACAAACACGGAGAGAGAAGATCCAGGGACACTGTCCCAGCTTCCAGCCAGCTGCAGACAAGCAGCGTTCTGAGTCACAAAGACTCCGGAAGAGTCTCTCTGCTTAGAAAGGGATTTTTGCCTCTGTTTAGTGACTTTATTTTTTTCCATTTTATTCGATTTCACTTTATTTCTAGGACCCCTGTAAACATTCACAGTCTTCAACACCCTTGAGCGCACAACCTGTGCAACATCCCCTTTGCTATGAACCTGCTATTTGTTAGCTTCACTGACATCTCTGAGATCTCATGCAAGACAATCTCTCATCTTGCACAAGAACCAGCCACTCCTCACCCTTTTCCATTTCGCTTGTGCTTTTACAGACCATATTTTATCCACTGCTCATATTATATCCAATGCTCATACCACATCCACGGCTCAGCCATCTCTTTCCAAGGCTGAGGAGTCCTGGTTTACGTAAGCTTGACCTGTGCAGAAGTTGCTCCATGCTTTTTGTGGTCCTTGTTACTGTTCACCTTTTCCAGTTCTATTAAATCCTTTCTAAGATGAGGGGCACACATCGCACACTGTAATCTATACACAGTCAAATTGTGATTTCTGCAGTTTTTACTGCTTTGTTCTCTATTCTCCTCATAATCATTCCAAATATTCTGCATTGTCACCTACCGTTGGGCACAGAGGCAATGTTTTCAATTATAACTCCAAGACCTCTTTCTTGAACAGGAATAAAAAGCACAGGGCTCACTGCTGCATTTATAAGTTATTATTGTGCCTTCCGCCCTCCTCACCACAATGCCATTCTATTTTATAAAAGAACTAAATTTCACCTGCCATTTTTCACCCAGGCACCCAGGTACTTCTCACCATATAATTATATTTCAAATTAGCATAAAGCTGAGTAGTTTCTTTTACCTGTGAGTTTATATTAGTGAGCTTGAATAGTTTACATTTCACTAAGCAAAAAATAAAGCTTCAAAACAAGTAGCAAATACTTGTTAGTGTAAGTATAGTTAAATCTCCCCAGCATAAATGTACTCAGTTCATCTATTACTCACACATAGTTGCAGAAATCTCTACATGTTTCCCTATACTGTACACAATCACAATTCACAATACACAATCTCCTTCTAAGCTGTGTTACGGTGCAAGTTTGGAACCACTGCTGATGTCCCAGGCCAGAGTCAAGCTCCATGACGTCTCCATGCAAGAGGCTTCATTTTTTACCTGATGTGTTTCCTACAAGCTGTCATAAGCAGGTTACAGTGCAGCACACATATAAAAATATTGCATCCAGTTTTATGGGGTCTGTGAGTCATCCTCTGTGACAGACAGGGCTGGCATTCAGCACTGAACTCCACGATTATCTTTTATTTTTCCTTTCCAGATAGTCAGGCTGTCTGATCAACTTTGCCAGGTTACTGTTCCTGCTCACCTTATCCAGAGAAGCTAGGAGGCAACCATGGGAATTATTCTGATCAATTCTAAGTGTTTGGGTTTTCTTGTTACCAGGTTAAGCTGACTCTCTGTCTGCATTAAACATCAGCAGCCAATGTATCAGAAGATACAGCAAAGGAGGTAGCAAACATCTAAGAGGGGACAATAATACATCAGATGGATGAGCTGAGCTAATAAGTGGCTTTCTTCCCTGTGATCATCTAACAAGAATCCTCTTTTTATTCAAAATGAATCTAAAGGTAACTCACCAAAACATTCACAGTTTGACTCTTAACCTTGCCTATATTCTGCCTCACTGAAGGCTGGGTGAGCTTTTCTATCTTTTGTTTTTTATTTCCTTCTTCCCACTTGGGAACTCCAGGAGATAGTGCAGGTTTTAAAGTAATGGTGCTGGCTGTGGGGCCATATCTGAAATCCCAAGGGCATCTTTGGGCATCTGAAGGCCCAGAGTGCCAGACCCCTCACTCCGGAAGTGCAATTCCTAGAGCTGGGAGAGGTGCCAAGGCTGCTAAAGCAGCAACGCGCACCAGCCAGGGACCCTGCAGGGCCCACATCGCTAGGGGGCAATTCTTCAGACTTGAAGAGCAGGTCAGAGGCCCAATAAAATGAATTCACCTTTATTCTCGCTTAATTTTCAAACTGGGCATCATGCAGCTCGCAGAGACCAGCGTCACGCAGCTCCACGGAGCTCCGGGTCTGTCCACTCGGGCAGGGCGGCTCGCGGAAGCCGCGGTGCAGGAGCGGGCGGCAGCGCACACAGATCCGCAGGGCTCAGCGCCATCTTCCTCTGTCCTGCCCACGCTCACCCCAGCACGACGAAAACAGGCAGCAAGAGGGGAGATCACTGGAAAGGACTCCTTGACAAGCAGCAACCGGCTGGCACCCACCCAAAGAGGAGGCTCTAAGGCACAGATACTGCCTCATGATCTGTCCTCTTTTCTTTTCTTTTCTTTCTTTTCTTTTTTTTTTTTTTTTTTTTTAAAGTGGACATGCTCTAAAAATATAAATGAGCATGTTTTTAAATTGCACATTCATGCACGATGGCACATTTTGGTTGCTGGACAGAATCCAAACTGCATTGCCACTAGCAGGCTGCCTGAAAATGGAAATCTATTTTACAGATTATGAAAGTATTAAGTCATGCAGTATGTAAGCTGTCTGAAGAATTAAAGGGACAGACAATACTTGTTATAAACATACACAGCTTAGAGTTTGCAAATACATGCATCCTTAAATCCAGGTTGAGGTTCAAGTTGCCAAATTTAGGCACCCAGATTACTACTCAGCTACTATCATCCCTTTGTGCATACTCCGTTCCTGCACCCAAGTGCTGAGTGACAGCCCAGCTCCACAAGTGACAGGACTCGCTTTCTCCATGTGGCCCAGCCTTCTTGGGAAGGAAATACAAGCAGGCACTGACAGGGGCTCCTTGGCATGCTCTGGGATGCTGCAGTTCTGCAACAAATGCCTATTTGGGCATTTATATATTATTTATACTGGGCAACAGTAAGAGAGGTCCTAGATCCTCTTCAAGTCCTCTGTTTCAGCTCTCTCTGTTTGGATACAGGCAAGCTCAGTGGCCACACTCACGCAAGCAATGTGAAACCGTACCGGAGATTATGTGCCGAGATGGATGGGTCAAATTCTGCTGAGGATTGCCTTTAAAAATGTCCATATCTGCATTATGCTGCAAGCTCCTGGTTGTCACAAAAGCCAGGTTCTGGCAGCCATGCACTCATATATTGAAGCTATCCACTAACCAGGGCAGAAGAACACATTTTACGGAAAGTCGCTTGGCGGAGTGCTTAGCCATGCGAAATCTAGCTACTGAACCTTCCCATTTGTGTAACTTCTTGCTTGTGATATGCAAGAAATGACCATAAAAAAAAACCAAAACCAAAAATAAAACCCTAAAGCATTCTGCCCAGAAACACCGCAGACTATCCAGGGATAAAATATCAAGGAAGATGCATGAAGAATCCAGGAAAGCCATTTCCCCTCACATAAGCTTTAATGGTGCCAATGTAACCTTAATTTCCTCATAAAAGTGCACTTTGATTTTCGTGTAGAGGCTCTTGACCAGGCTGTGTAAATAATAATAATAATAAAAAACAACAACAAAAAACCAAACACCCAACAGTTCTTATTAGAGGAACCTTTAAAATAAAAATAAGAAAGTAAGAAAAAAGAGAAGGAAAATATGTACTTGTGAATGAAATGGAAAAAAAAATCCAAAAAAGGGAACACTTCCTCTGCTTAGTAAATAAGTCAATGCATTTGATGGGTCTGGAGCGCGGGAATTAAGTGGGAGCCGCGGTTGGAGGCGGAGGAGCCGGTCGCCGGGCATCCCGGCTGTGCCCGGAGCCTCCGCGCCCAAGAGCTCTGCTCTGCCGCAGAGCCAGCGTGTGCAGCCACCGCTCCCCTTCTAATGGCCCGGCATAGATCAAAAAGAAGGATTCAACTGAGCCAATGATGGAGAAAAAACTAATTTCATGGTAAAATAATTCTAAAACATATTTAAGGTACATTGGCAAGGCTACTTTGGAGGGAATCTGCATCACAAAACACGTAAGGGAATTGAAGACTATATTCCGATGTTCCCCATCCACTAAAAAAATAGTTATTCTTTATCATTTTCTGACTACGGTATTTTATGTAAACATTTTTTTTTCTGAGAAAAATACGTCTTCCTTCCTTTGCTTTATTGGTTTGGTCATTATGTTTGAAGGCAGAATGGAAAGAGCTTCCTGCTCTCTATTGGGCAGCATTTCTTTGCATTCTTACAAGACCCAGAAAAATAAGATGCAGAGAACCATATAAAATAGTATTTTTAATGAAAAAGGCAACTGTCTAAATATGAATCCATACACCAGGTTACAGTAAGTTATTTAAAACTAATACACAACCCTGCCTAACTACTCAAAACTCACCAAAGCAGCCATAACTGGACTTTGCATGTCTACAGAGCAAGAAATTCTGCATTCCCTGCTCCAAGAGAATACTTGGAAAATCAGCAACTTCCTATAGTCAGGTAAAAGTGGAATAGGTTTTAAAAACTGCGTTAGTTCAAGAGCAAAATGTGAGAGTTTGGAACCACGCCTGGGATCCTAGAATATGGAGTTACCTTTGGGATCCTAGAACACGGAGTTACCTTCAACTAGAAGACAGTTGAGTGGCTGAGAATAATGTTAGAGATTGCAGATTATTACAGTATTGCCAGATAAAAAACCACAGTCAGCTAAATATGAAATTATAAGTTGGTATTTTAAAGGCAGTTGGGACATATTTTTTTCAAAAAGCAGAATTCCAAATCAAGGAAAAAAAGAAAAAAGAGAGAGAGAGCTAAGATCCAACTGAAAAGAAGTAAAAACACTTTTGCAGAAAAGCAAAAACGAAAGCATGCACTGACATTCAAAAACCAAATTTCTGCATGATGTTCATTTAGGTTTATAATACCAAATCACATTAAAAATATTAAAGGATATTAAAAATACTAGATTTTTTTCTCTATTTATGCACCCCATTACTGGAGAGGCAAGTCCTTTGGACAGATAAGCTAATTTAATTGGACGAGAAGATAATTTAAGCAGACATTATTTGAATTATTATACTTTCCTATAATTGCAAGGGTTTTTTTTACTGTTAAATATGATGCCATTGGGAAGCATAAGTCAGATGCAACACTGAATCTGCAAGCCAGAGCTAGAAAGGCATATTAATTTAATTCCCATAGCAAAAAAAAGAAAAAAAAACAACCCAAGACTAATCACAATGGATCACACGTGGAGATAAACTGGTTCATTTTCATTTCATGCATAATGTGAAACTAAATGGTCAAACAATGAGAGATGAACACAATGTGACACTACTCAATTATTCTTTCTTTATCGATTCTTATGGGTATGCAAGATGTATTCTGTAGTATGCGTTTTGAAAATAATTATAGGCTCCATGGTCGGTTGCTCTAGGAAGGCCCTAATGGTAAAAAAGGAAAAGCAAGCACATTTAGCCTTACCAGCCTCTCCTTTATAGGCACCAGCCTATAAAGGCAACTTCTCCTATTGCTTTCTGTGCATCCTTTCTCCTATCATCAGGTGCTGGAAATAGTTGTTAGGGAAGTCTCATAAACGCCGCCTTGTCCTGCATGGTGCTACGTGAGCTGCACTGCAACCAAATCCACCTTCCTTTTGCCCTTCACATGGATCTACGCCAACTGCCTCCGGAGCTCCAGTGGTCACTCCAGCAGTACTGTCCAGGACAATCTGTGCTCGTGTTTCAGAACAGTGGAAACCAGCCACCTCTGCTCTCAATACCCCCATTTAGCCAGGCATTTTTCTTGAACATTTCCCGTGTTTCTCATGAGAAAACGGTGAGATTGTGGTTATTATTAGTTCCCTGTTTTCTCCACACCTACAGAATTTCTCAGGTGCTAATACAGCCCCAGCACAAGCACTGTCTTGACCTAGGAACTCTGCTCTCGCCCCACACTTCCTCCTCCTCTATTCTGCCTTTCATCAACCTGCACTGAAGTCCCTGCTTGCTTTACTAATGGACTTGATTCCACAGAATACATAACGTAATATTAATATGATCAGGGAATTTCAGGTCCCCCAAAAGCAATTCCAAATGCTTTGGTTTCCACAGTACATTGCTACTACAGCAAGTACAAAAAAGGTTAGCAGTTGAGTAGATGCTTAAGGTAAGCAAAGGAGTGGAAAAGCAAAATCAGACATTGCAGCCTGACCATCAGCCATACCTGTTTATGGCTCAAGCCATTTGTATTTATATTGTCTTTTTTTCTTTTTTTTTTTTTTTTTTTGGTCTTTTTTATTAAGTGCAGTATTTTATGTTCTGAATTTTAATCACTCATTTCCCATTATGAGAAAATACATCACCTGGATGACAGTCAATTAGCTTGATAGGCCACCTATGCAAAGGACTTCAGTCCTGTATGTTACTGAGCTTTACTTTCAATCCCTGAGACTGAGCTGAACTGTGGCCCCAGGCAAATCAATTAATCTCACTTTGCCCCAATTGCTCTTTAAGAAGTTCTTCTATTACCCATTTATCTAGTGGACAGAATCGGTGAGTTATGGTGGTAAAAATTCAGCATGTGACAGTTTGAATCTAAGGCCTTCCAAATTAAGCTTTGGCTCACGAGGGCTGGTTCCCGTTTTCCCTTTGATATGGGAGGAGTGACACGTGGCTTTTGCTAAAACGAATCCACTTCTAATGAAATGTTTACCAAGAGAGAGAATCATTACACACAGCTAATGGAAGATGGATGAAACATGTCAAAATTAACATGACGAAAAAACTAAACTCTTTTTAAAAGATCATCAGGGAAAATGCAAAAAACCTTTGATAGATTTTCATATATTTAACCAGAAGGCATTTTATATTCTACCTCAGCAGCATATAATGATGATATTTCCAGGGCTAAATTAACATGGCCAACGTTCTGCAACATAAATAGGTTCCTATTGATTAAATTAAGCATGGGGTGAACCTAAGCTGTTTTATCTGACTATCAGTGAATGTTTTGCTGGCTAGGAATGTCCCCAAAGAGGAGAACAAGTGCACAGAATCAATACTGTCCAATCCAATTTTTTCTCATCGTTATCAAGGACAACTCTGTAATTAAGAAGCAATTCCATTAAACCGTCCACCACAGTACCCAGGAACCTGAGGCCGAGGCAGCTTCTCAGAGATACAGTTTGCACCTTGCCTGGTGAATCTGAATAATGTATAACCCAAGCCCATTCTTAAGTGTATATCAAAGACGGCTTCACTGCAATTAAATTTTATTTGCCAGTGTTAAGAAGAACGGTTTTCATATTTACCTTGGTTTAAACAGATGCTTTCCTGAAGAACACAGGGCATATTAAATACACTACGAGGCATCAAGTTGGGTTGAGTTTTTGACTTTGCAATAGCCTTGATATGTAGGAAGTTTCAACAACATTGCAAAATTACACGGAAACTTACTGTAGACCAGAGAGCTAATGCAGCTTATCCATCTCCCCAGTAACTCCTGTGAGGTTTGACTCAAGGGATTTAGCCTTGAAGCACTCGAGACACTTATTTAGTAATTTTATTATAGCAGTGGCTCTGATGCACCCTCCCAACATCAAGGGTCTGCCTCTGCCCCCATCACAAACCTCTATCCTGACATTTACCACACCAGTCTTACTTGTGTACCTCACTACTGCCCCTATATTTATACCAAGATAGGAAACAACCTTCCCTGCCCGCAGTTTCCAACATCTAAAGAAAAAGAAAAAAGGAAAAATATCTAATCAAATCTAAATTAGGATGAAGAGCTTTAGAAAATGTTACTAAACAAAACAAAAAAATGAATCAAATGTCTTATATGCAAGTTTACCTTAAATTTCTAAATGAGAATTTATTGAGTTGAAGACATCCACCTACCTCAGGCTTTGGAGGTTGCTTTGGTTTTGTTATTTTAATCTACTTTACTCATATGAATCCTGAACCCTTTTCTATTTCATCTCTAAATTTGCATTGCACTCTCAATACTGAATTGCTAGTTTGGAACGCAGAAAGGGGCAAATAAGTTGTGATGTTTGTGTCTCTTGTTGAGAAGACGATGTTTTGTCTTACTAGGTAAATGTATGTTAAAAATAAATGAATAAATAAAATTCTAAAACAAATTTATGTGTAAAATTCTATGAATTTGCCCCATATCTTAAATCCTAAGAAGATATAAAGAATAAAGACGGGTCTTCTCAGAATGAGTAATGAAGTGCAGCGGTTCAGAAGAAATGAAGCACTGCAATTTAGCCTTATTATTCATTAATACTTCAATGCCCTGCAGACCTGCTCCTTCTCACCAATCCAGCACTTGACTAATGTGTGGCTCCAGAAGTGCTGCAACTCCATCGAAGGAACACCATCTACCTTACAAAAAGAAAAAGGTGCTGGATAAAAAGGAGTGCTTTTATTAGATAGTGTTTCAAAAATTATTTCACTTCTGAAACAAAAAAGGCAAATGATGGAAAGAAATATTCCTTAAGAAAGGTGACTGGAGGTCCTGAAATCACTGAGATGTCGGTTAACACACAAGGCAAAGAAGTATTACCTAGAGAGACATGGCAAAGCACAGAAGGCAAAAAGTCCCTCCAAACTCACAAAGCAGTTTTATGTGACTCTGTCATTCTCCATCAACACTGGATGAGTTGCAGGATATAGTCCTAGCAAACAATAGATACAGAAAAGCAACAATTAGGAAAAAAAAAAAGAAAAGAAAACCACTAAACCTGGACTAATATTTATGGTTAATACCAGTCCTAAAATCATTTAATCCTACGATTTGGCTACGAATATATCTAGGTTAACTGAAGTTACTGAAGTTCCTCCTACTCACTGTGTGGAATACAGTAATATATAGAGTTTCTTAGGCTAAGAATGTACACAGATATAATTTCAAGAAGATATCAAAATCGTAGATCTTACAGAAAATAGCTTTGGAAGCTCAGTCCTCTTTTTCTAATATTTCTCTTTTGCTTCATAACTAAACACTGGATTAGAAATTGGGGAATGACCAGAGAAACCCACCATGGAGCCGACACTGTGCACGCCGATCCCGAGGTGATGAGCGGTGGCTTCCTCTAACCAGCACTCCAACGATAGCTAACTAGTCTTCCTTTCTTTCTAACTCAATGGTTACTTTATCAGGGATAAGAACATGACCAGACGTGGATCAGGCGCTGGAATGCAGAGCTGCTCCCTCTCGTTTTGAGACTCTTGAGCACCGTGGCATTGAGTAAGACCATTGCCTTGAGACGCCTCCTCTTCTGCTTTTGAGGAGCATCAACACAGTATAAAGTACATCAGCACAACAGTACCTCATTCACTGGCAGACATGGCCATTTGAACACACTTTGAGGACTCTTCAGGTAGGAAGACACTGGAAAGTACTCAAATTTGTTTATGACGTACAGAGCTCTGATACATGACAGCTAGACGAAAGCACAAGCAGACTCTCAGGCACCAAAGCAATTCACCTGGAGCTAAGTTAGTTAAAGTGCTTATGGATTTGACATGTGAAAGAAATTTGGCAGAGCTTGGGAGGATACTGTTGGGCTCCAGCACCTAAATGCCACCCAAGTTCCACTTTAGGTCTATCAACTGCTCCAGGAGAAGAACACAATCAACTTAAAATTAGGTTTTTATTTAAAGCCAGTGCCTATACAGAAGAAGACGAAGAAGAACAGGCACTCTTTTATTGCAAGTCTAGCAGGGTACTTGGGAAAGAAAGAGGAACCCTTTACTCAATATAAAAAGATGCTGCTGCACTCTGGGGAGGAGAGTTCATGAACTTCCCGCATTCAATAAAAAAGAATATTTTTAGTGTAACCTAGCAGACCTGAATGTCACAGAGAAATGGATAAAAGTAGCAAAGAACAAATTAGCAGTGTCCTTAGAACAAGGTGAAATTTTGCAGCTCCCGGCTTAAGCTCTTTATTTGAAGTAAATAAAAGAAACAGCAGTGACAAAACTTTTGAAATAAATATGTGGCACAAACCCAGTGATTCTACCCTGGGAACTCGCCACTTCAAACACTCTGATATGGAAATATAAATCGTCAAAAATTGATGTGAAAAATTCAAGCAGGCAAATAATTACTAGCCATAAGGAAGGCTGGCCATTTCCCTCCTCAACTGGAACGCCGCCCTTATCGCAGAGCCCAAGGACGATGCCCAGAGCTTGCAGACAGCTCTGCTCTGCAAGACTGAGGCTTTCTAATCGCTGTTACCCTGACAGGGTCCAGCGGCGCAGGCCTAGGAAAGATGACAAAAATAGGGCAAACTTGTCATGCCTTTTCCAATTTGAGTGGAGATTTCAGCATAGGAATTTCCGGAGCCAAAGATGGTATCTCAGAGTTTAACAACCCTCGGTAGAGTTTTGTCATATTACGATTTACAGATATGATGGCTGTGTCTTGATTCTGTACCACTGAAGAGTTGATAACCAAAATGTAATATAAAAATAACATACATATCATTTGCCTACTAGCTAAGATTTCTGAGAAAAAGGAAAAAAAGAAGCTCCTTTAGACTTTTAGACTACAATTTCTGACGGCTCTAATGTTCTCAGATATTAATCACAGGGGTTTTTTTCTTCTTTTTCCCAGAAATATTACCATCTCACATCACTTATAAATGATAAGAAAATATAAAAACTTGCAAAGAGAAATGTCAATGAGCCTTCCTCAACAATAAAAAGTATTATGCAAATGATGGGCTTCGGCAACATTTCAAAATGTCAAAAATCTTTTTAGCTACTTTAAGAGCTAAAAACAATTACAAGTATGCAATTAATTTCTCAGATGCTTTTTTAGTTTAAATGCTCCTCTTTGAACAATATCTATCTGTTCTGCTTGAAGGTGGCAAAGCATTAATTAGCCAAGCACAATGAATCATCCACTGCGGCATCACAAAAGTCGCTTGCGTGATCACACAGTACGTGGTTAAATGCTTCTGTTCCTTTTAAAGAAGGAAAAAAGCACTATCAACATATTCTAATAAATATTCTGATTTTGGAAAGAAAGGCAAGTGCAGCCCAGCTTGCTACCGTTTCAGTTTAGCTTTGCGCCTGAATTTTTGCTTTTTGTTTTCAAATCTCATTCTCTTGGTAACTGGCCTGGTGCCTGTAAATGCACAACTAATTTTGTACGGCCAAACAAAATGCGTAAAAGACATCTGAACATAGTCCAGATCCCCGTGAGCAAGCAGATGTTCCTGAATCTCACATGAAGCGCAGGTTGTCCAAGCGGTTCTCTAAACAGGTTGGTCGTCTCAACGCTTCGGCTTGGCATGCTGTGCCCACGGGAGGGGGCAGCGGAGGGAGCCGGCCTTGCCCATGCAGGATCTGGTAACTGAGCTGACCGCGGGCCCAGGCCATTGCTGTGCAGAGCACCCTTCACATCTGCCCCGTGGCTGAGCTCCAAGAACGCGGACATCCACAAGTCAGAGAACCCAAGACTGTCTTCAGCAACTGAAAGCTCTCTGCAGGACTTGGGGTGCCTATGCAGTCAACAAAGAGTAAAGTAAAACCCCTAAAATAGGGTGATGTTCCCACTGGGGGTACTCTGAGGCATCTGCCAGCTCCTACTGGCGACAGAATGAATTTAGAAATTTGTTAGGGCATCTGGACTGGCAAGACAGATCCCACTGCTGATATTTTAGTCAGGCAGCATGTCTAAATGCACATTCAGTTAGATGGATGGCATTTCACTCCCTCAGCACTATGATCTGCAGTGGGAACGGTATACTTTTACAACTGTTACTGGCATTTGCTCAAGTAATAGAACTGTTAGAGTGGTTATTCATGGAAATACATAGTGTAGGCATTAGCGAACAGACTGGCAAGAATTCTTCTTAGTGTAAAAAATACTGAAGCTAGACATAATGCTATGAAATCAAGGCCATCCAACACTGCAAAGCTATGACACAGAGTGAAAAAGAACCAAGTTTTATATTTGCTCTTCTAATCTCACCATGTTCCACACTACTTATTAGCAATTTGCAACTAGGCATATTTAGTTCTAATTCTATCCATCTTAGCTGTTATTTTCAATTCTATCTACAAGTTTATAAACTAGGGAACAAGCCTGATCCACAAACACAAGCAGGTCCTAAGACAAGATTCTCTGTACTGCTCTTCCAATGGACAGCAAATTGCTACCTGTGTCTTTGAAACAGGCTGGTAAGTTTAATAGCAAGGAAATGCTTGTGTATTAGGAGCAGCATGTCAATGTTAGTAGCAGAAATCTATATCTGATAAGCAATTATCCCACTCCCCCTTAGGAGGAATCTTCTTAAGCATCAGAATCAAGTCATTGAAAATAAAGGGCAAAAGCCAGCAGCTCCTGTGAACCACAGCTGTCAGAGACAGGCTTTAAGATGAAGCCCAATAGAGACGTTCTTCAGTTAAACTGCCAAGCAACAAATACTGGTCTTGACCGTATGCCTGGAATGGAAACTGCTAAATAAATAAAAAATGGAAAGGTTCAATTAGCTGAATCAGCTAGTTCGTCCTTCTTTTCATTATTCAGATCAAGTTTTCTTTAAACCGCTTAAATAATTAGCAACTGCACAAAGCTGCCACTAACCTCCAATAAATTAAGCATGATGAATGATTTCAGCAGCTTTTTCGCCTTAGAAAAACAGGGATGCATAAAAATAGGGCAGGAAGGGACCTCAAAGGTCATTTAGTCCATTGTGCTGGCTCAGGCCAGGACTCCCTTTCCTTAAAACTTTTCTCCATTCTCATGAGGTTATTTTCCAGCTTCTCCTTGAAGAACTTCCGTGAGGGCTCCACAGAGCCCTCCTCACTCGTGCTGCCTAGCACTGGATGCTTAGGGAAAGCAGATCCCACCCTATCTCAGAACACAATGTCTCTCTCCCATGCCCAGCTCTCCAGCAGCCTTTCATCTTTCAGTGAACTGTGGTTTAGGGATTCACAATTCCCATCATTGTGCTTAATAGCCCTAGATGGAAGTATCCGTCATGAATTTGTCTAATTGCTTTTGAACCCATTCAGACTTTAAGCCTCCACAACACTCTGCGGCAATGAATCCTGCAATTTAATTATGCACATCATGAAAAAGTACTTCCCCTCATTTCTCTTAGAGCAGCTCCTTGATTATTTCACTGGATCCCCCCTCGCTCCTGTCCTGTGAGAAACAGCAAATAATTATTCCTTGTTCACCTTCTCCCTGACATTCATGATTTGATATACCTCGCTTTTTCCCTTTAGTCATTTCTTCCCTCCAGTGAGGAACAGAAGACCACGTTGCAAAAGCATCTGTGCGTGTGCGGCCATGCATTTATTAGCACCAAGTAATGCTGCAGGGGGAGGTTGACAGCACCTTCGTCCAGAGCAAGGAAGTCGACTGCAAACCTCCCTCTCCCCATGCCACTGACTTGGCAAACCTGCAGCCCGCCTAGCAGAAACTGCTGGCTCTGGAACAGTCTATCACTCTCCACTAAAGTTGTCTAAATTAGGGAAATCCTCCCCGATGCCCGAATGGAATCACTGTTAACACCTCTCTGGGGGCCGAGTAGATCTCCACCATCTTCTAGTGGGTGGTTCATAAAGACAAAACACACTGCTAGTCCTAAGAAGAGGCTGACAGGGGAGCCCCTCATGAAAACTCAAACACTGTGGCAGGCAAGGAGGATCGATGCCATTTTAACGTTTTTTAATTTTAAAACGAGGACATCTAAAATGTTAAAATACATTATGAAATCCCCTGTTCCACAGACAGGAAATGAGAAAACAAACACTGTTTAGGCAACATGGATTCATCATTTATGTATCAGGATGCAACCTGCAATTACACGATCATGTACTCTTTTCTCCATTAAACTGCATAAAAGACAGAGTAATTTGAGCACGGCAGTGATGCTTGTCTCTAGGATCTGCCATCTGGCTCTCCTCGCTGCTGCTGCTGTGTAAGTTGGGAAACACGGAATAAACTGCCAGGCAGCAACAGCCCAAAAGACAGGCACACCCTCTGCTGTGGGCTCTCCTGCTCTCTAAGGCTGGAGACTGTGTCCTGTCCCTAAAAATGCCCCCTAACTCCTGTGTGATGTTGACGCTATTCCTTTTGCTTTTTACAGGGATCACACGGACACACTTCCAGCTAGCTGAGAGGAACGGTCGACTAGAGTCGGAGGCAGCCAAGTAGGTTGAGAGGTCTCTTGTAGGGGCTTTTCTCTTTCTCCTCTATGAACCTGAGGAGAATGCTGGGCACCCAAAGCTTCATCTAGATGCTTTGGTCACGCAGCACAAATTCAAGCCTGCATGCATTTTCTGCACCCTTGCAACACCCAGTCTGAGAGCTCGAGGTCTGGTTCACCACATAAGAAATACCAAGAGCTGTTCCTAGTCAGAGTAATCTCCATGCCTCGTTTTGTGAGCAGGGATTACGGCAGCACCTCACTCCACAGGGATGCTCTGCGACTGCCTGTAACGATCAGAGAGGCTGCAGTAATGAGCGAGGTGGGGGCTTTTTTTCCTCTAATATGCCTTTGATTATCTGGCATCCTACAAGGAGGGCTACAAAGCACAGCTCAGGGAAATGAAAAGATTCTATCTGCTGTAGGATATGGCTGTCATACGGTACCTGATGCACAGGCACACACAGCAAAGAGCAGCAAACGGCAACAGGAGGTGCTGATTCAGTCAACGTGCTAATGTTCTGGAATGAATGACAGAAGGATTCTTGCTAATGAAAGGATGCTGAGATATATTTTTTTTTTGGAATAAGAAGAATATTACAGAGGCATATGAATGTTTTTTAAGTATCCTTTTTAAAAAAAAGAAATTAAAAAGCCAGAAACTCCAGCAGGGTTTCCTTTTTGACCACACTAGAAATAAAATTCCTAATCTATTTGCCAGAGGAAGAAAAAAAATGAGGATTCACTGACATCATGGAAGCACTCCTCTAGTTAAACAAAGATATGTTATAAAGCCAAATGTCCTAAGAGTAGAACATTAAATGAAATGGCACATGGATTAAAGAGCTGTGCTTGATGAAAATACACTTCCTTTAGTGAATGCAGACTTGTTCTACTATTTGCTGAAAAACATATCTACAAAACTCAACAAGAGTAAATGCAGAACACAAGGCATCACCCGAGCAAATTCTTCGGTGTTAGCTCATAAATTAGGCCTGATGAGACATCTGCATCAGTAGTGCTAGACACTTCAAAAGGAATATACACTGCTTATAAATTTTTATTGTTTTGAGTTACTCTAAGTGCATCCAGTTTTCCATTTTTGAAAAGCTGTTTCCCAAGTGTCCTCAGCCATGTAATCGTAGAGCCTGTGAATTTTATTTCAAAAGATCTTAGTGTTTTCAGTATTTTGTATACGATACAAAAATAATTGCATATATCTTACAAATAACGTTCTGTTAGAGCAGCAAAGGAATAACCAGATGCTGGTCCTAGACCAGGCAACCCAACATATATGTGTGTGAATGCTGTTTTTTGTCATTACAGATAATAACCAAGTAGTTGTTATTACAAATAATAAACATGATCCAAAGATATCAACGGCTACTTTCTCATAGTCTTTCTGGGAAATGTCAGGATCTTAGGGATGCTAAATTATCCACAATGAAAGTTAAAAATACACTGCCCAACTTCCAGGTCACAACTTCTGATTTGGAAGTATGCATTATGTCCACTACTTCATATGAGAATGAAAAAAAAAAAAAAAAGAAGAAAAGAAAAGAAATCTTAATTAAAGCACAGTTAAAGGCACATGTGCCACACGGAGGCAGGTCAGATGGTGATGATTAAATTCTGTCTCAGCTCATTGAGTTGAATAAATTCTAAAGCACACAGAACATGATGATAAAATACCCAAGAATGTCATGGCTTTGTCTGATGGTTTGTGTGCAGTTTTGGACAAAGCCACAAATTTACCAATGCAGTGGAGAAAAGTAGCTAGAAACATTTGTAACAGATGATTTCCCATGTATGATACAAGATATTTTCAGTAATATAAGAACCCCTTGAGCAGTATTAATTATATCCTATTCACAACTACCTTGTTGGTTTTAATCCAAAATATTTTAATCAACATAATGTGTGGGGCTGTTTTATGTCAAACAAATAAAACTGGTTTATTCCTCCCTAAGTATCAGATGATTCCGGTTCAGTGCATCACAGCAAAAATAGCATACAGGAGGACAGAAAAAAAGACTTAGCAGATTATTTTTAACCTATTTCTTTCCCGTTTCCAGAGAACACTATACTATCTAGCATCACCCATACACAGGAACTCATTTGTGAGCACCTGAAAAGGTTTGACCCTAGACCATATCCATGCCAGCACTTTTTTTAGTTTATTCTTATAATAAAAGTTATTTGTCTGATTAGATTTTCTACTAAAGATGTTCTGATTTCAAAAAGTCAAATTTACTAGAATCTAAAATTCTAGTACAAGCTGAACTGCATACAGTATGTCCATTCCTATTTAATTCCACTCAGTTATTTCAAAATGTAGTTATCAATATGGACTAAGAAAGTAATTTAGTCAGACCTAACAGTACACACTATCACCTAGATAAATTAGCACTAAGTAACAGCAACTAAAACTCCTAGGAGATATTCCTAAAACTCCTAGGAGATACTAAAATTTATTTTATTATTAAACCTAAAGTTATTGGTCAGTTCTCTTTCAATGACAGTTTCTGAAACATCTTTAGGATGTGTTGTACTCAGATTCAGTTCTGCCTCCAGGACTGAGCAACTTGCTACCCATCTGATTACACCTAATTCAATCTGAGACCAAGAAACTGCAAATGTCAGGGCTCCCTGAAGAGTCAGTCAGAAGGTACGGTCACAGCACACCTCTCAACACCAACCATGCGAAAACCATCCCCAAAACAAAACTATACATCTTCTCTTTTAAAAAATCATCTGCTGGAAGAACAATTTCTCTACTCATTAGCATCCTATGTTCAATTATTTAAAAGAACTAAAATTTATGCATCTTAGCACTCTGAAACCATTCTGTAACCCCAGGTTGGCCTGGGAAGAACACTTTTTCCAAGTCTTGTGGCAGCTGGATTAACCACAAAGACTGCATGATCCATGGAGGGACAGGGGAAGAACACCTTTAGAAAGCTTGCCTGGGTTCTGGATGCTGCTCAGTTTTGCTCACAGATCAAGAGGAATAATAAAAATGAAGAGAAGCCAGAAACACCACTGTCAATGGTTGGTAAATAATAAAAAAAAAAAAAAAAACAACCACATAAGACAAGCAAGTTTTGGTCACTTCTTGTAGAATCACTCTTAAAATCAGTTTAGAATAAAACATAAATGAGAGGCAGATATTCACCCGAGCAAATGAGTTTCCTAAATCTCCCTATTGGGAGGGAAAATATTTCCTTTTGGAGAATACTGGCCATATAACAAGACCGCAACTGATTTAAATCCTTTGATGAACCAAGGAGATGCCTCATCCAAGACGCACACCACCACATTTGCCTTCAAAAAAGCATATTTAGGCTAAGGTTTTTGGTATGTGACAAAGGAAGCTCTAATAGTTTCACATATAGACAAGCAGCACTGCATGTTTAAACCACAGTAAGAGGGATATAGGTGGAATAACAGGGTGCCAATATACCAGTCACAGGAACATAAGTGGGCTGCTATTACTAGAATAAGATTTTTGGGTTAGTGTCCTGCTTTGCCCCCACCCTTTCTTTTCTTATTTTAACAAAAATTAATAGTAATTTCTTAGCTAACTATACACTTACACAGACTACAAAGGATACATTAATTCTATATTTTTTGTAATTTACAGAAATAACCAAGTGTAACAAAAGTCATAAGCAGCTTACATTTCACAATACAATATTTTGGAATATCCTAGTTAAGAACCTATATTAAGGGAGCCAAAACATGATACAAAAAAACATTATATAGAATATACAAATATATATATATGCTCATATACATATATATACACATATATAAAGAGAGAGATGCTATATATAGAGGGAGAGACAAACATTCACACATACGAATGAACAAAAGGTAGAAGAATTCTTATTTCACTTTTCAGGGATAAGGGACATAAGTCAGACGCAAGTCAGCAAAATATGCATGTAATTTTTTTAAAAAACATCAAGGATTAATGTAAACAGGAATAGAAAAGGAAGAAAATTACAAAATCATTAGCAAAAATAACCTACACAAGCAGACATGCTCTTTTAAAGTAAGGTGATGAAATTACTCTACTTGAAAAAGTTCTACTTCAGAATCTGAAACAATAATTAGACATCAGACCTTAGGGAGGACAGAACATCTTCCACACTTGAATTAAACAAACATTAAAAACTTATTTTCCGCTGTCAGGAAGAAGGGAAATCTTCAATACGGGGAAGCTGCAGAGCTCCGATCTGTAGGAACACAGTTAATTTGAAAGCTGGCTATTCCGTAGGATATCAGAGTTCATTAATGGTATGAAGAAGTGACAGATGACAACTAAACAATTTTAAAGAAGTGCTTTGACGGATATCCTGAAGTCACAACACCACATTTCTGTAAGAAATCAGGTAAAAATTAATAACTTTAACTTAATCAAGTTAAAAATTCTTGTAATCTCTTTGTCAGTCACACGCTCAGACAATATGACATATTGCCGCCAACCCGTGGCATGGTATCATAGGAGTTTATTGTGCTGTTATACTGACTAAAATGGAAAGTACTGAGGATATCAATTCCTGACACTTCTCAGCACCTTCTCAGACCTCACAATCTCAAAATATTCTTCCACACATGGTGCCGCCCACCAGAATTTCCCCTGAGCTGCAGTTCTTTGTGGCTGCCCTTCCAATGTCACCTTTTCCTGCCACAGGGTCTTCCTGCCCCGGGCAGAGGCCCCACCAGCGCTACACGGGCCCTTGCAGCCACTCCAGCCATGCAGGACAGGGCCAGCAAAGGGCCTGGCACTCGCTTCTACACCCGTCCCTCTGCGGTGAAACACTAACCTCTGCTTGTATACGAACAGCTGTATCGCATAAAATAAAGTGCTATCCAACCTGCCTCTTGTCTCTAAGAGCAGCTGATAGGAGATGTTGAAGAAAATGGCATAAAAACAAATAATGGAGGGAAACTTGCAACTAAGCTCTCCCAACCTTCGGCAATCTGTATTTTAAAGTCTCCCCAAGCTGGCAAATCTGTGCATGCACCACTGTGGTTACAAATCCTTGACTTGCCCTCCCTGCCTAACCCCTGTAGTGCAGTTATATATTTGTGCTTGGCAAGGACCTCCACAGAATAGTTAGGCACAATACGAAAATTATTTCCATTAACTTACTTTAGAGACTCTGCCTGATCATTTCACTGAATAGCCCTTAGTTCTGGTGTTAGGAGAAGAAGGGAACAGTAATTACTCTCCGCTTACCTTCTCCAAGATTGTATATATCTCAGTCTGTTTCTCCTCAATTCTCTCTTTCATGAACTTGAGAGCTCTAGTCTGTGTAACCTCTCCTCTTACAGAAACTGTTTCTTACCCAAGCTCCATGTGCACAGTGGATTTATACAATGTGTAACTCTTTCTGCTGTGTTCTCTCCTCCTCTCCCAATCATTTCTAGCACTGGTTCTGCCATCGAGCACAGCACCAGCATTTTCAGCCTCCCATCACAATAATTTCTGGGCCTTTTTGTTGAGTGCTAATGGATAATTTATAGCCCATCACTACGTAAGGAGCAATAGTTTTCTCCCCTGGTGCACTATTTTGAATTTATTGCCACAGTTTCGATTATCACATTATTGCCAAGTCACCGAATATCATGACAGTCTTCTGTAACTCTTGAGTTTTAGTTTAACGCTTTAATGATTCGGTGCTACAGAATTATGTCCTTTCACTATTCATCCTTTCTTCCGGACTCTGGAATATGCTGAGCAGCACATACTCCCAAGGACTCCTGTCAGGCAGTGCTGGTAAGCTCCCATCCAAAGAGAAAGATGAAACAAAGAAAGAAAAAAAAAGTTAAGAAAGAACAGGCCTGCCCATACTCTTTCCTATTGTCTTTAGCCAGTCATTAACCTATCCATAGGAAAGGCTTCCACTGCAGCCTGAGGAAAGGGATCCTGTGAAAAACTTTGAGTCAAAGTATGTCCAAGTAAATTTGATCAAGCAGCTCTATCACCTTCACACATACACTCCTTCCTTCTCAGTTCAGCGATAGATTAGTGGTAACCTCCCTCTACCAAAGCACTGGAAGAAGTATGAGACAGTGCTAAAAGTTAACACAATATTACTCCTAAGTTGAGTTTTAAACAAAGAAATAAACAAAAAAACACCCAACTCTGTGCTTATTAGCCTAATAAAATAACAAAGATCTGAAAGTAGGGAAGAGATTAAAGACTGGAAACATGGAATTCATCATCCCTAAGCGAAAGCCAGGAGAGACAAGGAATGAGTGAGCTGTGCCTGCCCTTGCTGAACACTCACCTCTCCCACCGAGCGTCCTGCTTCTCCACACGCTTTCCCAAATAGCACGAAGTACTTCAGCTGCAGCACCAACACCAATTACAACAAACAACCAAATAGTGTCTCCAGAAAGTGTCAGTCTTTACACAGGAAAGTTTCAGTTACACCGGCCCAGAGCAAAGAGCAATCACATGGCCCAGCTGATCTGGGTCTCAACTTGTAGGGAGGGCAACAACTTGCCTCCTTCCCCTCCTACTCACACAAGCCTTTGGCATCTGCTCCAGCATCTCCTGCGTCTTGATTGACTTTACTAGCCAGAGGAAAATCCGGTTAATCTCACTAGTTAAGTTTTCTGCCAGGCTCACTCAAAAGCAAAGTCCTTTTTAAAACCGAGTCTTGACTCGGTTACCAGGAAATAAATGAAGTGTCTTTGAAATCACATAAATGAATTCCAAAATCATATTTAGAATGACTACATCAAATTAGTCATCCCCAAATTATCCTTTATTCCTCTGGGAAATATGAAGATTAATTGCCTGCAAATTCCCAAAGATACTGAATACTAATAATATCACTATTAGTGCATATTTACTTTAATTAAACTGTAAACAAGCCTCTGGTCTTCAGATTTAAATGTCAATTCACTGTTCCAGAAAAACTCTACTAAGATGCCACGTTCTGAAAATTATTTTGCTATCAACAATAGAAAAACTCTGTGCAATTGTTTAGCATCCATGAAATGTGCATCTCCAAGTGCATTTGCAAGTCTTACACAGTCTGACCACAGCAGGCTTCAGAGGGAGGCCAGCTTTACCTATTCCATTACAGAAGAACTTGAGAGGTAAAGAAAGGAGACAGACTGAATGACTCAGGGAAACAAAGCAGGTTTCAATCTACATAGTAATAGAAAATTCATTCACTCTGTGAAAGGCATGTGAACTACTTTATTGCAGCGACTGATCCAATCTAGCACTTTATGGCTCGTGCTGCAAGTTCAGGTATATACCGGCCCCGCAGCAGCTGCGCTGTGCTACCCACCGCATCATGCTCCTTATTTTCCAGCTCTCCAGGAGGGAGCAGGGAGCCCGCAGCGCGCAAAGCCGGCGCGCCGGGAGCAGCCGGCGGGTGAGCTTGGGCTCTGCTTCGAAATGGCTCAGGCAGCCCTATGGAGACTCACCCGCTCAGTAAGTTCGTCCTTCACTTCACAGACCGCGCGCCCCACGTCAAAGTCTCCTCCAGAGTCATGGGCTGCTGCCCATGAGCTAAAGCACCCTGGGTGCCTCAGGCCCCGTATCCGCTGGGGTGCTTAGGGCCAGAGTGCTCCGAGTTTCCAGTAGCATGGTCCAAGCACCAGCGGTCTTTGGCCACTCTGTTACAACACTATTTAAGAGATGGCTGAGGCTGCTCCACGTTACTCCAGTTAAATATTAACCCAGCAATCCTGCTCCAGGCAACCAGGCTCTAATAGCGCTAAATCCCACAGAAAGATGCAGTCAGTTGTTATGAGATTATTATTATCATTATTTTCATTATTATTATTATTAGTGCTTCCCCGACCCTCAGTGCCTTGAAATTAAGCTGCTCAGAGGCTGAAAGAGGCTCCTCATTTAGCTGCACAGTGGTAATCTCATCTTAAAGTATAATGGCTGGGAGCCATTTAGAAGGATTTTCCAAGTATCAGAAACCATTGCTTAGTGGTTGACACTTCTTTAGAGAAGAAAGTTTTCACCTGTGTTCACCTTCAGCCTTCATACTTGCCACAGGTAGCTTTTAGCACCCCACAGCAGTTGTCATCAGGCTTTTAGACTCAGCTAGTTTGGAAGGAGCACATAGGTCCCCATAAATATGAATACATTAAGGGTCAAGAAGAAACCAGTGTTCCTCTGACCTCTCTAATTGGCACTACATTTCCACAGAAATTCAGTAACAAATTTCCCAAATCCCAGCAATGGGAAGTGAGGAAGATGGGAAGAAGGAAAGAATAGCCTGATTCAGGTACAGAATGATAAAGCACTAACCTCATTGATGAAACCTCACAAACTGCAGAGGAAATAACACTAGCTAGAAGTTTACTTGGATGACTTCTGAGATCCCTTTTAACAGAAGGAACAAAGATGCAGCCTTCTAAAAAGCTGAGAGAGTCCAACAGCAAGACACAGAGGATGAACCTATGGTGAGGAGTTCATGGCTAAATTCACACCAGACAAGATCAATCCAATTCCCATGGGTTTAATATTTTGACCTATTAATTTCAGGAATTAATTAACATTAACGTTATCATAACTCAAATAATATTGATATCCTTGAAAGTACAGACAACAAGAAGTGTCTGGTTAACTACACGCGAGTGAATATTAATAAACACGCTGCCTGTCCTGTGAAGTGGCACTGCAACATCTGTTCCATCTCTGCCTGATGCTTAAGTGAAGACTGACCCTAGCAGCGAAGTGCGTGCAGGGCTGGGAGGAAACTCATGTGTCTCTATAATCTGCATCTGAGCTGCATCTCTTGTTGAAAAGCCATCAAAGTGTATTGAAGCAGGAACTTAAATATTTCTTCTCAAAGTCTACAGAGCACGGCTTTGAGCCCAAGAGATTAGCAAAGAGACGTTGCAATAAACAAATGGTAACAAGTGGCAATAAGTTAAGCATACATGATACACACCTCAGACTCAACAACAAGCTATGGAACGCTGGAAACACTTTCAAATGTCATATAGAAAACACAGAAGAATTCATAACTTTGTTGAGATTATTCAAGGAAAACTTATGATTGTTTTGGATTCCCTCCTCTCCTACTCCAGTTTCTTTTTTTTAACCACTCATTCATTTGTTGAAAATGGGAACAAACATATGATCTGTATGAAGAGCATATAGAGGAGTTTATTCTGAATTTGTTATCATGATGCAAGGAAAAAAAATGGAGGTTTATATTAGCTTTTGATGTGAGGAACTCTGTAAGCCAGCATCCTGGAAACATTTGGGATTTATATTTTAAAATGTTTTTAAGGAATAAAATAGGATAGCTATGCCACAAAACAATGATAAGACAATCTTAAGTGTTATCTTTTAACTACCACTATGTGTATTAATTAGCCAACTCTATTATTTAAGTTTTTTACATT
Source organism: Eudromia elegans (assembly GCA_003342815.1). Taxonomy (NCBI): domain Eukaryota; kingdom Metazoa; phylum Chordata; class Aves; order Tinamiformes; family Tinamidae; genus Eudromia; species Eudromia elegans. The sequence goes on along the minus strand of PTEX01000073.1, from coordinate 604,112 downwards.
TTTAACTACTTAGTGTTCACTCCTACTGCACCACCTGTGCGCAGTCTTTTAAAAGTCTGTGATTAGTTTTATGCATGGGTATTTAAGGGAACATCTATCTTAAGTAACACTTTGCATTTTCTAACCAACAGAAGTTTATCAAACTGTACTCCGTTAATTAAGCATTTCAGTCTGGTCTGTACATAAAAAAAAACCCAACAAATCAACATATCTGTTAAACTGAAGAGAAAATTTAATAATAATCTTGTGGTAATACCCTCAGAAAAAAAATGACAGAATAAATAAGGTTTAGAGAGAAAATTAAGAAATACGTACAAACTCCTGCCATTTAATTAGATGATTTAGAAGAATTAAGTCTTTCTGTTCTCAAATATTAGTTACTTTTGTAAATATGCTGCCTTCTGTTTAAGAACAAATATACCATTAGGAACATGCCGTACTTCTCAGAAAACATTCCAAAGTGTTGTGCTCTGAGAATCAGCACTTTGATAAACAAACATACGTTGTAGAAGCAGATGCTCAGTGTCCTGATCTCCTCTCGTGAAGGGACTTCCCATGGGAGCAAGTGTGTTGCTCAGGAGGGGTCCATGCTCTACAGACAAAAAAAAGACTCCAGATACTGCAGAACATAAAAGAGACTGACATGAATTCACTGCTTTCCTACCTGCTTCAGACCAGAAGCAAACTTGCAAGCAAAGGAGCAGGTGTAAGCAGTCCTGGTCTTTCTGTAATACAAATTCAACAGAAGAAAAAAACCAGCAAGGAACAAGGGTGGTATTAGATAGCACTACACACCTACACCAGCACTACAGCTAATACACCTTAGCTGTATTAGCTCAATACATTTCCTTGCAATTTGACAAATTGATCTTGTTTTCTTCCAGGTGCTGGAAATACAAGTTAAATAGAGCTTTTGACACATACAGCCATTTCTCACTGCTCCCAAAGTTCACAGCAAACTTCTCAGTAAATCACTGGAGAAAAGTAAGAGAAATGTATAAACTACAGTTAGACACCCACTCTTTTAAGTATAGGTGTTTTTACTGCTCTGCCTCTGACTGCAGCCTACCTGCAGAGCCAGGTGCTAACACAACACATTTATCATCCCAAAACGCATTACGGCTGGAGATACCTGCACACTCGGGGCTATTCCGAGTTGCTCTCTTGGTGAAATAAGTCCTTCCGGGATTCGTTTCATGGATTAAAACCTCATGCCAAGCTGTGTTGGATAAATATCTAAAGTTGGATTAATATCTAGCAGCTTTTTATTTGCTTCTTTTTGACCTAAACATCATTTTTTAATATAGAGCATAGTTGTATAGCTTTAAGCTGAGAGTCACATAGATTCAATAAAAGTATCTGCTAAACAGCTTTGCATTTAATATTTTTACTGAAAACCAGGGATTTTTTTAAAGATGAGCACTGAATGACACTAAGATACTGCCTTTTGAGTGATTAAATGCCTTTTCAACAATCCAAGGAAAAATGCAACCTTTTTTTTCTGTAGGTTTGCTCAATCTCCTACTCCAGTTATGGTGCAGACACGACAGCAGTTTCCTGTGTCTTAAGTGTACATTACTTCCAAATATCCTCCTTGGTTACTAACAGATCTGAAGATAAAAGATTATCCCAACTGCGAGGCTACCACCTCAGGTACACACCTTCCTTACAATGCAGGAAGTTAGCCAACATTCCCCTCCAGCCCTCCTTTTTTAAATCAATGTGAAGATCTTTCTACCTTTCTAGCAGTGAACCTGTAACACTGTACAAATTTATCTTCATCCGTGTATGTTTTAGAAAAAAATCTCCCTGCTCTCTATACCTCCTAGCTATGGGTTTTTCTCTGGTGCCTTTTTCTTGCTATTTTTTAAAGAAATTCCTCATTTTCTGTCTTAATTTACCCTGCAAGCCCCAGGCAATTTTACTTATAATTTTCTTTAGTTCTAGGAAATTAGCCCTTTTGATATAAATTTGTGATTGGACTCATCCTCTGCTTGCCTATATTAAATATAATCAGGTCAGGATATCTGGTTCCAGGTTGGTGATTAGTTCCTCACCCATCACAATCAAACCCCAAACAGACATCGGAGGTGATACCTTTTTGCTTTGGAAAATTATCCTCTAATTCCTAGCAACAACAGCTTGCTTTATGTCCAATTGCCCAGAATTTCAACTAAATGTCTCACAAATTGAAGTTTCCCCATAACAGCACAGTTGTATTAACTGTGAATTATGGGAGTACTTAAAGAAACTCTTCTTCTCTCTGGTATGAGACGAGGGTTGGAAACAGATCCCTCCAGCAGCATATCGATCCACACACACACAAGAACCCCTGTTATCAGTAATTCTAAAAGAAGCAATCAAGCGCTTAACACAGAGTGCCACCTGCCTTGTTATTCTCTCTTCCTCCTGCTCTCCTTCATAAAGTGACTGTAATCCAGTTCAAATGATCCTTCCAATTACACAGAACTTCTTAATCATGCCCTCGCTTGCTATCTAGACACATACCATTATTGAAAAAGGAACTGAGATGTGTTCTCAGTATCATATGCAGCTTCACTGAGGTCTTTCATGACACACCACATTGTAGTCTGTAGACATTTGCCTCATCTTTCCCTTTATACCTAATTCCCCAGGAGCACTTTTTGGAGACAGGAAGCAGGGAATACACCCAAATCCTCAAGCAGCTTAAGAGATCATCCTGCAAGTTTTGCTTAGGGGCAGGGAGGGTCCTTTCCTTTATACAAAGCATTCTTTTTTTAATTCAATCTGATCATGTTCATTTAAAAAGGAGATGCTCGTTCAAAGTGAACTCATCAGTCCAGAAATTCTTTAAATGGCATGGGATTGATGATAGATTGGTCTTTCCCTTAATTATAGTATTTAAATGAATGTTACAAAGGGACCAAGTAACAAATCCTGTCTTCTTTACTGAACTAATTACGATACATGGTTTTATTTCAAAGTTATTGTCAAATACTGCCTAACATGCATCACACTAAAGGGACATCAATCATTTTCTATCTTAATTCTTGTAAACAAGGGTTAGAGATTTTTTAAAAGTCCAAAATGCAATTAAGTATAGCCTCCAGTTTTGAAAAGAAAATATCTAGCTTAATTCTCTGCTTTTATCTCCTTGACTTTGCTATTCCCTGAAAGGCAGTTGGCCATTGTCCAGCTTAATTCATGTAACATTTTGCTGCTTATGTCTAACGTAATTGCAAACATGACATGCATTCATAATTAAGCCCAAAGGGTATGCCTAAAGCCCGAGGCATACGGGAAGCTGCTAAAATAGAGCATGCAGAGGCAGTCTCTGTGAACACACAGAAAAAAAGGGAAAATATGCTGCTACTGAAAATAAAGCAGTAAAAACCTATTGTAGTTCAAATATGCTCCACTGTTATTTTCCATGAGATCAAAAACCACATGGCCACATTCCTAATCAAATTAAATCATGCTAACGATAAAGGACGTGAGCCTGCTTAATGAGTCTGTAAATCTAATCAGAGGAACTTCTAAGAGTCTGTCCTGGGTGGACAGACATGAAAAGCTGAAAGCCTTTCAGTGCCGCACAGCAGCACAGCTTAAACCTTGCAGTATTGCTTTTGATTCAACCTCCTTTTGCCAACCTGCTGCAAATACAGCATCCTGCATCATCCCGCAAAGTCATCATGGAAGCTCCCCAAGCACAAGGATACCTGTGTGAGGCGGCATCCACACAGACCTCCCCTGTCACCACGAGCTTGCCCAAGAGAATGACACGGGACAGTCTGGACAGCTGCTGGCTGCAAGAGAGGGCAACTGCGACACCGCTTGGGTGTGCAGGAGGCACACGTGGGCCTGGAGATCAGAGGAGGCAGTGAGGCATGAGGCCCAGTGCCCACAGGGACCACGAGGAGGCAATCAGCAACCAGGCTTCTCTGTTTGAGCCCATGCTCATCTATTCAAGCCTGGCAGCCCAACTGCGACCAGCTCTGGTGCATGGTGTGCGGGTAGGAGGCCCAGAAGGTACCAAAGAGCCGTGCATTGACCCTTGCACACCAGCACTGTGGCTGTCCGGTGACAAATTTAGAGCATGAGGGCGTCTTCGTAACAAACATAGACTCAATTCCTACCCTGCTCTAAGTCCACCTATGTGCGCTGCACGCAGATATGCCACGACATCCAGCACATATTTATTTCACCAGGGAACACGATGCTTGCACAGGTGCCCACTTCCACTTTTAGGCCAGATTCAGCCCTATTTTCCTTTTGGAGAACACTAGCAACCGCAAAGATTGTGCGAGGAGGCAACAAAGTCTATGGACTATTAAGAAAAAGGAGAAAAAAGAAAAAAAGACGCTTTTCTAGCACAGTGTGTTCACATTAGGAAAATACAAAAGACAACCTCCAGTCTTCCATAAGGGAAGAAAAAAGATCACCTACAAGGAAGGAGATCCTCAGATTTCTCATAAGAAGTCCCAGGAAAGTGCCAGCACTGGCTTAGGTACCTCAGCTTCCCAGGCCTGGCATGGCCAGGCTGATTTCCTACATCAAGAGAGCCGAGGAGCACTAAGAAGGCAGCAACTTTGGGAACAGAGTCATTTCCAACACCCAGTATCCCACAGGATGGAGAAGGAAGCAGAGTGGCTGGCAGTGCTATGAACTCCCAAATCCACCGCAAGAAAAGGCTCAAAGGAAAAAAATCTGCCATTATAAAGTTTGAACCAGCTACTACCTTTTCTTTTACAAATCGTTGGGATGCAGCGATAAAAGCATAATCAGCATCATGGTGGCTATTTTTTACTCATCTTTTCCAACCATATATAAACGAAAAGCAAAAGTGGAAGGGAGATTAATTTTGATGGGAGATAGATTCTGGGGAAGAATCTAATAAAACCTGTAACACGCAGTAGAAAGACTTGACAGCAATTGCATCCATCTATCCCAGCAATAATAGCAGAAGAGACTGTTATATTCACACGAGGTCCCTTTTCCCATAACGTGCTTCATTTTCCCCCACTTCTATAGCTCGAGGTCCACAAAAGCTACAGTTTTACAGCAAGAACAAAGGACTTAAGAGCTATTCTGAGACTAAAACACAGAAGCTGGTAGACTGAAAACAAGACCAGAATAAAGGACTACAACTCTCACCTGAGAGCACAATCTTTTATATTGCGAAAATGATGAACTCTAAGAAGCACTGGAGCTTGGTGAGATAGCTTGAATTCATTTTTTTCCAAAATGTGTAAGGAGTTCTGTCATTTAACTGTATATTGAAATAGCATTTTGAAAATTAATGCTAAATAGCTCGGCAGTTAAGTAAATGAATAAAATATAAAAGCAACAAAGAAACCAATATTGCCATGCTGCCAAAAAATGGATAAAATAAATAAAACTAAAACTGCCAGGCATACAGCAGAGTAAGAGAGCTGTAACAGGGCTGATTACACTGGGGACTGCATTGACTTAAACCACTGCACTAGGTTGCCTGAGAGGAACATGAAACACAACCAAATCAAGAGTCTGTTTGAAGCATTTTACAATACTCCTGCTCTCATGCATAACCCTCCCAAATCCAACAATTTTCAAGAAATTTTCTCTTACCATGCCCCTGTCATAGATCTGGACACAGTATATTTTTGCGAAAAAACAAGTCTAATTTTCTGAAGTAGTACATGTTTAATTACAAAACTAAGAAGAATGTCCTAGTGAGAAGGATTTCAAAAAAAAATTGGAAATAAATATTTTCAATACATTCTGAAATTTTTGAGAATAAAGTGAAAAGCCTGGCCCTACCTGTGAGGATATCATAATAGAAATTTTACAGCATTCTCCTTTATCCTGGAAAATCACATGTAGACAAGGCCTCCATTAAAGCATAAACTGACACTACAACTTACTTTAATAAAGAAGACTAACGAAAGCACGGAAGGTACTATCAGATGTGCTGCTCACTGTCCAGTCTGCAGGCTTTGCTCTGTGTTTGCCTACCTCATCAAGAAGCTACAAAGGTCCATTTGAAGAATTTTGTAACATAAGTCATCAAAATATAAGCAAAAAAGTAACTTACTAGTTATCAACCCAGTAACTAACCCAAATGGAAATAGTGTAACTTCCCATGAGTACCGTTTACCTTCCCATCTCATGTGGCATTTTAAATTTGTAGGAGACATAGAAAAATCACAAAACTATAGTCTACAGTTTCTTTCCAAAACAGAGAACAACCATACCAAATGTATTATATAAATCCAATAGAAGACATTATGTAATGCAAGTATAAATATCAAAGCAGTTCTCAATCATCTTTCATCCTAAGGATTAGCACAGCAACCCAATTCAATCTACCCACTTACGAGTCAATCAGTTAGAGGATTATTATGCCTTATAGTTGTGCAATATGGGACAGCTTTGTTCCAGTATCTGCATTAATAAACAGTTTCTTACACAGTAACGTTTCTTCATGTATTAATGTTTCTTCACCTGTGAAATGGCCTTGCATGCGCATTTGACTTCTTCCTTGTCTTGCTTTGTACAGAAACTATAGCAAGAGAGGAAGATTCAAGCTAATTATTCTTAAGAGATGATTCATCTTCCTTTAGGAGATCAAATAAAGTAAGCAAGGGAATAGTCACACTATTTAAAGTATAACTGTGTAACGATAAGTCTGTAAGTAGAGGTACTCCCTTCCACAACCACAAGTGATTCCACAACCACGAAAGGCTGGGGATAGCTACGCTAGCCAAAAACTCTCCTGTGGCTGTCAAAAAACCCCAAAACAAATAAACAAGAAAACATGCTCCAAGTGAATGCTGCCACACATGGTCACAACTGCCACTCTCAGCTATGCACAGCATGAGGGGTGGCAGGACGGGTGACGAGTGCAACGCACAGCAACCATCAACCCAGATGTGCCCATCATTAACCAGAAGACTTGCTCTACATGACAGCTATAATCAAAATTTAATGCAGATTTCATATTTCGCACACGGTTTAAAGAAACATAGTTATCAGAGTGACAGAGCACATGAGAGGGCAGGACAGCAGTTGGGTTATTTCACCATAACATCCTACAGGACAGCTGTAGAAAAGTGATTAAGACACCACAAGGTCTCATATTCAAAGTCAAGCTCGGAGAACTGGTATGTTACAACACAAAACCTGAAGCCGTAGTAACAAATTCAGCATTAAGAGTAGCTCAAGAAAAGTACTGTGGTAAAGTACACCTGAGTGAAAATGGATTTTGAAAAAGCATCCAGGGACCAGCATTGTGCTTATTCCATGTCTACAGTATGAAATAAGTCAATCCCATTTTCATGGCATTCTTTTTAAATCCTAGAAATAGATTCCTTATTTTGAGTTTGATTTTTTTTTATATGCTGTCATAATAGCTTTTGAGTACCACAACACAGCACAAATGCTCACAACAGGATCATGCTTCGGGCATTTTATTTGCAAAGATTATTGGTTAAAGCTGTATTCATGCCTGTATCCATTTTCTGTACAAGTAGATATACAAGCTATATACCCAAACTTCAGTTAAAATACACATCTGATCAACAGATGGGAATAAAGGTTGTCTCTGCCTTGAAGAGGAGCACGGAACATGCCAACTAAAAAGCTCAGCAACTCAAGTTTGCAAGCATTTATCAACCGGTTAAATCAGAGGGACAATCAAGGAAGGTACTTTACCATGTCGTGTAACTTAGGATGTGTTGTCCATTTATCTTGCCGTATGGTGGTGCAGATCCTGTAGACGTTTGTAGGCACTTGAAGATTTTTGTCTTTATACTACTATGTGTGACAGTTTATACCAGGTTCCTCCTTTAGCTGCACAAATGCATCAAAAGCAACATGTTCTTTTCCCTTGATCTCATTTTTCCTTCTCATCTGTGTGTGACACACTCAGACCCTTAGATTCACTCTTTCTGGGACACGAAGCCCAGGATCTTTTGGAAAAACAGTGACTAAGACAACTTCTTCAAGTGGAACAACACTCCTCAATACACAAGCAGCGTATTTAATAAAAAAGGGGGATTGGAAATAGGTTTGATTACAAGTGACAAGGATCATGAGCTGCTTTGTACCTATTAGGAACGCAGGGCATTTTTAACGAAGCCACTGATACATGCTGTGCTCTTGTGAAGCACGTCATCATTAGCATTAGCAGCTCCAATTTAGGAGGTTCCACAAGATCTCGGACAAGATCTTGACAGATCCATCATCTCATTAAATAGCCTCTGAAAGGCCTTGAATGTTTGGGTTTTAGTAGCATCGGCACTCTCGCAATGAAGGCCATCTGAAAGGCCTGATCTTGGGCAGGGAGAACATGGCCTGCTTTGCATGCGTGGACTATGTGACAAATACAGTTAAGTCTCTGGTTCCAGAGAAGCAAGTCTGGGGAAAAGCAGAAGCAGCTGAATTTACAGCTTTCCCAGAAGAAAAATAAACAAACAAATAAAAAGTCAGGCACTGATGGTGGACACAAAGAAAACTTACAGCCATTGAGCATCTGGGGAGAGGAGTGGCAGAAACCTCTCAGTCTCTTCGTAGAAACAGTAACTACCAGAAAGACCACCTTTCTACCCGCGATTCGGAAGAAAGCTTTCATGCCAAAAGCGTTGGCAAGCCCAGCAGATACACCAAAGGAAGAGTATTCTATGTAGGTTATTAAATTTCCATAATTCGAAACCCTTCTGAGAGAAAAGAAGGAATTTTGCCAGCAAATGTACGGTATAATCCATAGAAAATAGCAATCTTGTGCTCCGTAGTGCCCTGAGATTTATCGTGGTGAAAAGTGGTATTCTGGAAGGACTAGCTCATGGGCAGCAACCTTCGGTACTGTTGGCACATCACATTCTGTATAAAACAACTCTTTCCCCCCCTTTCTAAGCATAAAGTCTTTAACTGAAGGGGATCTCTGATAAGACTTGAAGTTTAAAGAACTAAGTGCTTTCCGCAGCCTGCAAGATGGAAAAAAGGAGGCAAGAGCTGGGCAGAGAGAGACAGCGCTCTCTTTCACAGTCTCTTCTTCCACGGGTCGGTTTCCACGCCACCTGTACTGACAGTCCCCACTAGAAGGGTGACACACTCCAGGCAGCTGCTCAGCTTTGGCGCCAGGGAGCTGGATCCCAGCATGTGCAGTAGCATATGTGACATAAACAGAAACGCAGCCACACTCTGCCTCTTCTGGTGCAGCGGCCACATACAGCAAAGCCAGCCCCCGCACAACCTCCCCCTAGTAGCTCTGGCAAACACACAAAACAAATCCAGGCAAACCCTCAGTAGGTCTACGTCGTCCTACTTCCATCAACATCAATGAAGCAACGAAGATTTAAGGCAGCAGAAGATCTTGCATCAGACAGACATTAATAAATGTCATTCCACTCAAAATCTTGCACTCTGATCCACATGAAACAAATCAGCTTTGCATACTTCAATACTGAGTATGCATTTTCTCTTGTTTTTATTGTACATATGATATATGATTTTCATTATATATGACAATGGAAATCAGACATCTTTAGAGAGGAAGACAGACCCCCCGGGGTTGGTTTTGATGCTCATTCCAAGCTTTAAATGCTTAACCAAACCTGTCAAAATTCCTCATGGCCTAGTAATCTTGTACAGGACGCCTGAGAACATTTCCACAACCACTTGTACCACTGATCAAAGAATAAGCTGATCAAAGGAAATGGTCAAAGGTCTTAGCTTTATTTATACAAAAACAGACACCAACAGCTTGGATTCTAGGCCAAAGTTTCTTTGAACATTAAGGACTACATCTAGCAAGGAATTTAACAGATAACATCATACTAAAGCCTGAGAACCTGTGCTGCATTCACAGCATAGAATAGGGAATAAAGCTTTATTATAAAGCTACTTTTCCTATTATAAAGCAAAAAATGATCTGTTCTTCTGACAAGCAAAGACACACTTGGGCCTGAATTTATCATCTATGACTTTTACAAGTGATTGACAAAAATAGGAAAAAACAACAAAACAAAAAGACAAATAAAATCAGCCAGGAGGACTCACTATGGATAGCCCAATTTTAAAAAAGGAATCGTCACTGATACAATTAGAGAGGATATCCAAAATATCAAAGCAAATGGACTCCAAATGATATGAAAGGATTCTTTCTTCTCACTGCTGCAACAGACACATTAGCACAGAAAGTTATTAACACATGATGCTTAATGCAGGCCCATCTAAATGACTACATATCACTTTAGTATTTTTTTCTTTTCATATTTCATATGACATATGAGTAGCAGGAAAAGAGAGAGACCCTCTTCGCTTGTGAGAATACACGCAGTCAATGTCAGCAGGACGTGTCAGTTAGTGCTTTGTGGTGACAGCTGCCTTCTTGGCGGACTGTTTGCATGGTACGTTTTGGGGTTTGTTTTTTTTAACAGAAGTATTTTCTTCCTCACCATCATATTTATCTCAGAATGCTCAGGGAAAAGTAAAACGTAAAAAGAAAAGATGCAACTCCAGAAAAATACTAATTTTATTTAAAAAAAAAAACTGTTCAAGTTTCAGCAGAATAGAAACATTCTTCTCTTATAAAATCAGCTGCTACATATTTTAGACTCTATTGAGTATGACTGAGCTCCAGACAAATATACCTAAATGAAAGTGTTTACATCTTCTAGTAATCTAGTTAACATAGTCAATGAATGCTAGGGAGCAACTCAGCCCACCTTCAGCACACACCATGGCTGGTCACTTAAATCACCCTTTCGGTACTTTCACCACAGTGACTTATCTCCTTTGATTACACCTGGAGGCTCGGGTACAGGCTCGCTCACTGACACATAACTCCACAGACCTGTTCTCCTGCATGTCTCAACTTGCTATAGGCAGCAAGGAAGATTTAAGCCATCCAAGGTATTTCTGTGTCTGGTTCTTTGGCAAGACAACACCTGAGAAGATTCTTTCCACTGCCAACAGAAAGCTGAAAGTGCCAGAGCTAAGCCAAGCAGTGCCACTACCAACTTGCTCCAGGAGGCACATGGTTTTTGGTGACAGAAACCATGGACATGTTGAGACTTTCACAGAACAGTCACATACACATGCATAAAAGATGAGCAACTCGTGAAAACCGGCGCATGCAAGACCACAGGTGAGATGCTCTGCCCAATTTGTCCAGCATGACACACTGCCCATGGATAGGCAGCCTCTTTCGCCACTCACACGAGACAAGATCTTCATGGCGCTCACTGTTAGGTTGTTCTCTTCTAGTAACATTTACACACAGAAAACATGTTTAAGTGGTCTCATTTTTCTAAAACCAGAATTTTTTAGAAGACTGAGAGGGGATCTGATCAATGTATACAAATATCTCAAGACAGGGAGTGAGGAGGTGGGGGCTGGCCTCTTCTCAGTGGTGGCCAGTGATAGAACTAGGGGAAACGGCCACAAATTGAGGCACCAAAAGTTCCACAGGAACTTGAGGAAGAATTTCTTAACGGTGAGGGTGACAGAGCCCTGGAACAGGCTGCCCAGAGAGGTGGTGGAGTCTCCTTCTCTAAAACCCGCCTGGACATCACCCTGTGCCACATGCTCTAGGGGACCCTGCGTGTGCAGGGGGGTTGGACTAGATGACCTCTACAGGTCCCTTCCAACCCTAGCCATTCTATGATTCTATGATTCTATGATTCTTGAGGCCAATGCCATATTCAGTTGGATATAAAATATTTAGATCTACATTTTACTAACCATCACTGAAAAATCTCATGCAACACTGTGAGGAAGCCTTCCTATTTAAGTGGCGATGATGTTATCAAACCTATATAATGTAAAGGAAGATGAGATCCTTTCTCCACTGAGGTTTCAGTCTAATTACACTACAGAAATTGCATCTACTTTATTTTTCTTTTAATATAAAAGGTTTTTCACAAAATGGAAATTTCTCCAGGAAAAAAAAAAAAAAGTAATTACTCTTTTACTCTTTTCTTGGTTGCTTCCAGTAAAGATACTTTTGTTGTTATGTCTCCCTCTATCCCAAATAAGAAAAACTACAATAAAACTATTTTTCTTTTCCCCAACACGCTCCTCAAATAATTTTTCTGAAGAAGAACTGTTCAGAAGCCAGTTGTGTAGGTTTACTTACATCAGAGAAGGAAAGTTGTTGCACAAATAGATCAAAAACACAAATTAAGACCACGCCCTTACTATTGGACTTGCTTAAGTGATATCTGTAACTGACACCAAAGTAAAACAGAACCACCTTCCTTCTTAGTTCTCTCTTGGACTCCATTTAATATAGCCATATTATATACAGGCCTGTATTTCTGATGTCAGGTAACAGCACTGCTGCTGGCTCTCTTTGCATTGTCCCCTATAATGATGTTACAGTAGAAATATCAATGTCAAAGAGTTCCCAAGATTCATTCCAGAAAAACTTCCTAAGAACGGTACTTGTGAGAATTGTGCCAATTCCACCTAGCTGGCAGATCCTTTATTGCTTCCATAGGACATCCAAAAGGTGAAATAAAACATCACATATTTTAATATCACATCTGTAGACTACTAAAACCACAGAAGAATATGCCAACAGAGATTATAGGACTAGCCAAATGTCACATTACGTCCTAAAGCAACAACTTACCAAGGCCTTTTGCTTTCAATTTAGATAGTTTTCACAGGCTGCTGTGGATATTTGTTGCTACCACCAAAATGTGACACGGCAACTTTATCTCTGCAACAATCAATTAGGTAGCCCACAAACAGAGTAAGGAAATCTCAAATTACAAAAATCAGCTAAACCCATGCAGAAAATGTACACTTTAGAGAGTTCCCTCAAAGAACAAATCTTGCAACTTAGGCAGGTTGTGTGGAGATTACATTAAAGCACATTAGTTAACTGTTAAGTAGGCCAAGTGAACTATTTGAAGGCCTAGAAGAAACACAGGTGACAACCCTCTTGACAGAATTAAATTAGCATGCTAGCAGCTTCAGTAGAGTGTCCCATAGAGACTGTCTGGACGTGGTTAAAGAGTTTCTGGCAGTAATGGGCTTTGGTCCAGTTCCTTTTCTCCTCTGCTTCGCGAGGCAGTCTAGAGACCACAGGTCTACCCTCACTTACTCAGCTCACCATAGTGTCTTAGAAGTAAAGCATAGTGCGAGTAGGGACAAAAAGGGAGGCAACAGCTGAAACACTTGGAATTTCTCACCTTCACCCAGTTACACTGGCATCAGATCCTCACCCATCACCTACTCCTTCCCATCAGGTTTCCTCTGCCATCACTTGCTGTTGTTTCATCCTATGGCAGTAGGAAAGTAGAATAAAGACCTTTGCGGTCTCATCAGAAGGGGCTTTGAGAACACTTGATACTCAATCATACTCCGTTAAACACAGTTATTTGGGGCAAAATGTTAATCTAATATAACTCAATATACCAAAATTAATTTTCAATTTCCTAAATGAATGCATTATCTTTATTCATTATCGTATTACCATGAACCCATTGAGATATGGCATTCAAGCATATGTTAAAGTAAATAACATGCCATTTGGACTCTTCTTCAGCTTTTACATAAAAACTTTTCCATGGTGTTTAATCTCCATCTGCTCTAATAACAGCGGTCACACCTACTCTCTAGGAATCCAATCTCGCTCAGGTTCCAGTCAGTCTGATTACCATATGCTCTCATAGCCACTGTTTTCACACTGCAAGGTTTACAGTGCAAATGGAATATAGGAAGAAAACAAGGGGAAAAGGCCAATAAAACAAAACAGTACTTAGGAATGTAATTATCAGTGAAACTTTGCAGTACAATCTGCTCCTCCATACTAGATAATCAATATTGCAGTTTCCAGATTTTAATTACATTACGATTAGCTGTGCAAAATGTACTAGAAGCTTTTTACTTTCCTTTATTTGCTGAGCAGGAGATAAAAGTATTTAGAATAAGTGTAAACTAGTCCTTCTGCTCATCAGCTGTCCTACATATACCATTTCTGCACATAAACTGACCATAATGACTCTTATTTCCAGAAGTGACAACCCATTAAAGCATGCTTGTGATTGACAAATTTTGTTTTACTTCTTTCTCCTCTTACGTTACTCTTGCAATAAGTACTTTAGAGATGCAAGTACAAGAATAGTATGCAAAGTCATAAGAATGAGGAAAAAACGGTGGGAGAGGTGTTAATGCTTTTATTTAGACTTCCTGACACCACCAGGGCACCTGGCTAATTACAATCCATTTAGGTTTGACGTATAGGCTGCAGCTAGGTGTGGCGATTCTTTTGGATTAATTGAGCTACCTCACCTGGATATTCACTCACATGCCTGAAGACTGAGCATTCAGTGTCTGAATCCGCTCATATGGCTGGAATTCCAGTTTGTTAAGCCCACTCTTCTAACTCAAAACTAGTGACATCCACGCTGTGGTCGCTGCTGACTGTTGGCTGCAGCAACCTTCACAGGAGTAGTGGGCATGGAGGCGCAAAGGGAAATCACACCTACCCAACCTGGCAGCCTGCTATGGAAGGAAGCTGGGCTGGGTACATGTGATGGGTGCGCTCCTTCCCCAGCCCCGCTTCACCTTCCACACACAGCCCTGTGCACGTGCAGGCCAGCAGGGCACCATCCGATTGTGGTGGTTGCCCCCTCGGACAACAACCAGCAATAACAGCCCTGATGGCTGCATCCTGCTGGGGCACAGTCTGGTGGGCTGAGGCAGAGCAAGAACCGAGACAGGTAACAGCACAAGAGCCAAGGGCCAAAATTCAGCCGACATGCAAAAAATTAGCATAAGCCAATTTTATCCCATAAACATGAGGATAGTCCCAGAGCCTGCTGAGCTCTCCTTATGCAGCAGCAAGCTGCACACCAGGATCTCCCCTGGAGCAGGGATGTGTCTCGAGGAAATTCCTTGAGGCTAAGAGATCCCTGACCAGCAACAGACCCAAAGTAAGCGGGTACAGCATGCTAAAGCTTTCTAAAACTTTGAAAACTTTCCTAAACTGTATCCAGGATGGACTGTGTACATAATCCCTTAGGAATAAACCACTGACCAAGTCTGGGACTAAGATTGGATCCAATTGTACCTAGACTGCTCTGAGAAGGAGTCTAGAAAAGAAGGGGGTGAAATCTGAACCTAGTTAGGGGACTCTAACTCTATGGGAGGGTCTCCTTGGTAATTTTGTTGAAAATTGTCCTCCATGCAGTATATAGCATTGACCTTGACATTGAATCTTGTTAAAACCACTGTCCATATCAATAAAACATATTGCTATTTCTCTCATATGAGAGTGAAGTTCATTGGATCACACATACCACCCCTCCCACACACACTCGTTTGTGACAGCAGCTGAGTGGAGAACAGCAGATGCTGTTTGCATTAACTTCAGGAAGGCTTTTGACAACACTGTCCCCCCAACCATCCTCACACGCCGGCTGATGTAGCCTGGGCTGGATAAGCTGACAGTGAGGTGGACCGAGAACCGCCTGAGGGACCCGGGCAGGCTGGAGAGGTGGCTCGAGAGGAACCTTCTGAAGTCCAGCAAAGGCAAGTGCAGAGTCTAGGGAAACCATGTTTATTCTCAATCCTTTCACTGCGGCAGTGTTACACAAAGCATTTGAGTCTCTGGTGCCAGCTTGCAAATCTGCTACTCTGTTAGTCTGAGAGATTCGTGGGGATCAGAATTGTGGTCTCAGCGATTCTTGTTTGCATTGGTATTTTGAATTGAATATGCTGGCCCCTAACCTATGCCAAATTCATACAGAACTCAGTGAAAACTCTACAACATTAAAACATTTTCATCAGTTTTCCCTAGACAGTTTGGATAGACTCATCCGAAGAGGCTCGCAAGCCTAATTCCCGTAGTGGCAACAACACTAAGAGACCTTGTTGCTGGTGCAAGCCATGCTGCTTCTGGAGGAGCTGAACCTTCCACAGATGCCAGCACACACATCACACTGAAATGCTGTATCTCCACTGTGATTTGGTTGTGCTACTTCTTTACTGCTTGCAGCAACTCAGGCACCAGCCTCCTGAGTGAGGAGGGTGAAAAAATGTAAAACTGCGAGTAAGAGCCAAAGAACATAGTTCACTCATATCAACTATGGGCACACCAAAATGGTGTAGGACACATTATGAAGATTGATATCAGTATATGTCTACCCAGCAAACAGCAGAGACACACAGACAGAAATTAAAACTAGTTTGAATCCCCATAGCAGGAGAGTCGCAGCAACGCAGAGAAGCAATGTGCAGCCCCAGAGAGGCAGTGAGAGCAGGGCTGGCTTGTGGCCTCGACGTCAGCTTCACTGCCCTGTGAAGCAGCACAAGGCATTGACACTGCCCAAGTGTCCGTTTTGTCACTGTCACAGACCAAGTGACTACGAGGTTCCGGAACAAAGACCTGCGTAATAAGAACACTCACATGAAAGCATCCGGCATTGGGACAAAGTCATTAGTTGAAAAGCTGCCTCATCTTCAAACACTATACATACTGCTCAATACTAAGGCAAAGAAACAATGTTTAGCAGCTTGTGGAAACACAGCCTGCACAATTCTCTATGTTGGGTCATATAAATACTTGAGTTTAAGACTTCTCAATCTTCAGACTTCTCATTTTCACACAATCACAGTAGACTCTATGCCTATATTGAGCTTTACTGAGTGCCTATTTCTTATTCTTTACAAAAAAGCCCAACTTTGTATAAGTAGGCATCTATTAGAGCCAGAAGAACCTAGTGTAAAACATTGCCCTTACTAGCACATTTGTGTATAATGCTTTACTTTAAAAACACCAATAGACATGAGGCAAATCTGACAACATCACCTGAGGACCAGTCAGAATCAGTGGCATCCACAGGAGTTCACAGAATCACAGAATGGTTGAGGTTGGAAGGGACCTCTAGAGACCATCTAGTCCAACTCCTGTGCTCCAGCATGGACCCCTAGAGTTAAGGCAGACTATCAATCCAATCCCTAGAAAACCACCTCAGGTTTCTCATTTTCCCACCTCTCTCATCAAATCCTACAGCTCCTGCAAGCAAAAGCCCCTTGCCCCTCTCCCCCTGCTAGTTTCCTGGCAGCACTGCGGAAAGGAAGGAAATAGGAGTATGTTTCAGCCTCACACTGCAGAGTGACTGCTGGCTCTCAGAAAAACACATTCAAAGGTGAACTTACGGCTGAGGTTTTGGCTTATTTTACATAAGCCATCTTGAATTTTATGTTCCGCCAAATACTTGTGTATGCACAGATCAAGTGATGGGAGAGTTTCCAAAAGCTGATCACTTTTTTCACTTATATGTATTTCAGGTTTTTCGTTTTCAGTTGTCTAGGAGAGTTCATGTTCCTCCCTTCAAAGCCCTGTTTCTCCTGGATGCTCACAGTTCTTCATCAAGGTGACACTAAGGGGCACCTTGCTTAGCTGTTACAAAATAACCAACTCCAGCTGATTGAGTCAGAATTACATGCTGTTCCTGATACTGCTCCGAAACCAGAATTATCCTCGCTGACAAATCAACCACCTCAGCATTTCCTCAGACATTTACAGCAGCATGAACACGCTTTATATGGCATTTGCATATTGTGGAACTCAGTCTGCTTTGTACACAGTATATTGTAGAATTAAAATATAAATACTGATGTTTTCTTAATGACAGCTCAATAAGATTATAGGTATTACATTTAGTCTTGAATGATATAATATAAAAAGTTCTCTTTTTCTTCAGTTCAGTTATTGAGCATAGTTTTCAGACACTGAAAAATTAATTGTATTTTCCATTTCAGAAGGGAGCTGGTGATCCTCTTATCCCCCCGCCATTTCGTTTTCATTGAAGCGTAATGAAGCGACACAGAATCACTTTGTGGAAGTGTCAAAAAATCTCCGTTTTTCATTCTCCGTTGCTTCTCGTAACACTGCCGCAGAGATGACAGAGGCCACAGTAAGGAGCTGACAAACAGGCAGGTATAACTCGAAGGGGCACAGACTAGAAAATAAAACTGTCAGTGTCTCTTGCCTTGTCATTCTGAGAAACAAAACCCTTCAGCGCGGGGGGCTCTGAGGGGTGTATCTGGATTTCGGGCGACACGCCACAGACCAGCGCTGCGCCTCGCAGTGATGCAGCTGGCTCGAGCAGGGCAGCACCACGGCCCAGCGCCGCTCCGGATCCACGGGGCAGCCATTCCCGGCACTCGGAGTCGGCTATTTTAATAATCATGCTTGCTGCTCAGCTGTGCGGAGCACTGGGGGAAAGGGTGATCTTTTGACTCATTTCTCATTTTCATTCCCAAAAGCTCAGAAATACACTGTTTCTTTACATACTTCATTGTCATTAAATCTGAAGGGGGAACACACAGTCGCTGCAGGGCACTTCAAATTCCAGCACTGCTACTTTTCAGAGCCTTCATTTATTCTTCTTTTCACATAGGAAAGCTGTAGAAATTTAGCAGAGCTGAATTAACACTGAGCGTTTCCCACTAATTATGTTATGTGAAGCGGCATCTCCTTCACACAGAAGTGATAAATAAACTCTACTAATAAAAGTTTTGGGATTACAATGTGTAGTGGTGTAACCTGTTGTATTAGCCATGTTACAAAGGAAAAAATGTTAAAATAATCACATAACAGACTGCAGCAGCATTTAAAGCCTGAGACAGGTTGAGACTAAGAACCCAAAAGTGCAAATAAAGGCTTTCCTGGCCACCGCTCAGATCCTGAAGATACACACTTTCCCACATAGATTGAAACAACTGTTCTGCTCAGTATCTAACTGAGCTATTACCGAGAAGCTACAGAACAGAAGTCAACTTTTGGATCGGCAGTGGAAGATTTTTGAAGCTTTTGATTTTACTAGGAAGAGCCAAACCTCCAAAGGCTTATTTCTGTTAGCACTGGGTATTTACTTCTCGAAGGTCTTC
Source organism: Eudromia elegans (assembly GCA_003342815.1). Taxonomy (NCBI): domain Eukaryota; kingdom Metazoa; phylum Chordata; class Aves; order Tinamiformes; family Tinamidae; genus Eudromia; species Eudromia elegans. Next base: position 585,239 of record PTEX01000073.1, on the reverse strand, counting down.
CACTATAGAAACACTTCATTCCTGCACCTGAACTGTGGTTTCTAGAGAAGGAGGCCGGCATCACCATGCTGAGCTTTACCACAGTAGAAGGCTGGTTCCCGGCTGGGCTCACTTACTGCAGCATTATGAACCTCAGTCTCCTATTCCAAACCAGACGGCCAGAAGAGATTTGTGATAGGCAGTCAGCTGAGCACTGGGGTGCCAAAACCATCCAACGAACACCACCAAAGGGAGGGATGGCCACAGTTCACCCAAGAAACAACGTTAGGCGCTAAATGTGACTCAAGTTGCTGTGAACTCAGTGCCAGTTCACACTGAAATGGCTTTCTGTATTGACTGCTTCAAACACGATTTCCTTCAAAAAGATGGAGAGGACAAACCCCCCAACCACGTGACTTCTTTCTCCCACCCCCTCAACCACCAAAGCCTGAGAGTCGCCATGGTTCCTCCGCCCGTCCTCCTCTCATCCCAGCTCCATGGAGCTTGTGTTCCTCCGTCCTGCCTAAAGCGGACAGCCAACACTGACTGCTTTGACTCACAGCATCCCAGCGCCCTGGGAGCAGGACGGGATTCTGAAAATGGGAATCACCACTCCAGAAGAGGGAACCAACACCCTCCTCCAAGCAGCAGCAGAGTCCCAGGAGAGGCAGGAATACCTTTCACAGTAAGAACAGCAGAAGCGATGGCTAGCATTTAGTTAAACTATGGACCAAAATAATCTCTTTCAGTAGACAGAAGAGAGTCAGACGCACAGCCATGAGCATTACCTAAAGCACCGTAGCCGACTCACCATTTCCTAGGCCGGGAAGAGCTGCTCTTCTTGCCAAATGGAGCAGGTTTCCTCTTGCTGGGTGAGTGCTCTGCGAGGCTGAGGGAGAAACCCAGCCTTGGCTGATGTACGGGGCCAGTGCGATCAGGGAAAACCTGGCCCCGAACTGAAACGCCTCTGCTCGCTCCAACCAGAAGTTTAGAAGTTTCCTAACCTGAGTTTCCAAAATCTCACCTGGGCAGCACATTAAGTCACCAAAACAAAGTATTGATTTCTAATTTATACACACCACAGTATGGACTCATTTATGTATGTATTTATTTATTTATTAAGCCATAACCTCAGCACTTAAACTAGCAATAGAAATGAATGCTGTGCTTAGTACTTAAGAAAAAACCTTCAATGGAAAGGTATGATTTGGACCACTATTTCACCACTGCAGGATTAATCAGTTATACACTTAACTCACTGAAATGTTTGTCAACTGTTAGGGAAGCCAACCTCCCTCTATCTTATGCCACCGGAGGGTGGTTTGACAAAAAATTAATTTAAGGGAGAATAATTTAGGGTATAAAACACTAGAAACAACAAATATTGCTTAATTATTTTCCCCTTGCAATTGAATATGCATCTTAGTACAGAAAATAAATATATAGCACAAGCTATATCAAGATAAAAACAAAATAAGCTTCCTTATTCCATTATTAATAGCCAAATCACTAGGACAAAACAAATCTCTGACCAGTAAGAAATCCTTAGGCATCATGCCAGTGTTCAATGTATAAAAACAGTGGAACAGGGAAGGAAAGGCAAAGAAAATGAGCTGATTTAAAGCAGGAATTGGAAATTTTGTCCATCACAACAGAAATTCAGAATTCATGTTTGTTTTCCTCAGTGTCCCTGTCAGCAATGTTTTTAAGGGCTTACTTGCTAAAAACAGGAAATGTGAGCTTATAACAACTGCTTCCAAGGAAAGGGGGCTGCTATTTTCTGCTGCTGAGCCAGAGGAGCAGATGAAAGGAGTCAAAGCTTATCTGCATGTTTATAACCCAGCGTAACTCAACTCGTGAGAGTAAAACTAATGGTGGATTTGTATGGCACTTCCAAGGAGGAAAGGCAGCTGTGTGAACCCTACGCGAGCAGGAACACTAACCAACACCAGAGCTGCATCCCCCCGGGGATGGCACTACCCAGCCAGCAGCTGTAACACCAAGGTGAGAAAATAGGTGCTACCCCAGCAAACGGAAGTCAGTGATAGTTTAAAAGGAAAAAGAAAGTAACGCTTAAAGGAAAAGGCCAACATTCTCAGCACTCTGGGTGCTTCAAACACTCTCTTCAGGGCTGAGAAGTCAACTTAAAATGATCTGATACTGGTCTTGAAATATTTCAATAGGTAGCCTAACAAGCAAGCAACCTCACAACTTGATTAAAATTGGAACCAAAAAAGTTAGTATGCAAAACAGCATTGCATCCCTTTCAACAGCCAAGGTGTGTTCCACATCTGTGAGCAGCTGGGATTGCAGACCTGCTGAGAAGTGAGGTTTTAATCTGCAGAATTTAACTTTTTGGCAAACAAACAGACACACCGTTACTTTATATTTTGGACACATGTCCGTATTAGCACAAGCTTGCTGTAAACTGTTGTTTTTAAGAAAGGAAGGAGGTCTTAACTCTTAAATGCATCCTCAGCAGGATCCCAGACCACAACCTGGCCAGAGAAGAATTATGGGGAAAAATACCCACACAGTAGGCAGCTAAAAACGGTAATCACACACGCACACACATACAAGCATGACGTCCAAAGACCACATCTGAATTTCAGGGGAAATTTTCTCTCCCTTCAGATGGTTATAGCAAGAAGAGTATCTGAAGAGATCCGAATCAAGAGTTCATGAGTACCCCGAGCTTGTAAGCTAAAAAACCCAACATACATTTTTCAGTTCCCTGTTCTATGAATCTTAAAGAACTATTTTGGGGTCAAAATGCTAGCTTGAACACTGAACCAACTACATGTTCAATCATCTTAGCAAGAAGGAGCAAGATGATTTGTTAGTGGTGGCCAATGAATGGTCAGAGAGAGACAAAAAGAACCCAAAGTGTCCTCAAAAGCTGTATTTTGGTCACTGGCTTTGCCTACTGATTTTAAGTTGTCCATTCATCAGCAATAGGAACTATGATTATGTTAATTGAAGATACTTGTCCACAGTTTGAAGCACTAGTTACCTCAAACTTAATTCATTGGAGGAAAAAAAGAGCACAAGTGAAAATTTCAAAACGGTGGCTAGACAAAGTTAAACAGAGATGCATCAGTGACACTTGTTCACTTCAGAAGACTCCAGTTAGACCCTAAGCAACCCAACATATAACACAGCACGTAAGGACGACAGAGACTAAACACTGTCTATAACCTCTACTAGCTCTGAGCTTCTGCTTAATCTAAGTGGGAAAGTTTTCCTACTTCTCTTTGAAAACTGCAGACACACGATTGAATTGCAAGGGCCAACCAGAGAAGAGAAATACAAATATATTATTTTTATAGATGAGAACCAGCAGTTTAAACAGCTCCTTTCCTTTCCTTTCCTTTCCTTTCCTTTCCTTTCCTTTCCTTTCCTTTCCTTTCCTTTCCTTTCCTTTCCTTTCCTTTCCTTTCCTTTCCTT